>NQII01000259.1:67859-93078 GCA_002778355.1 Clitarchus hookeri
AAGGTTTGATGCAAAAAGTGTGAAAGATACCGCGAATAAACTGTACCCCATGTGCACGCCTGATTTTAAAGACGTATTCACGTCAGAAACGTGCAAGCGGCTTTCTCTCGGCGTGAAGGCTGGCGGGAAAACTCGCACCTCGCCACACCTGAACAAATGACCCCCCGCAAATGGGAGTTCTGCTCGGTGTTGGGAGACAAACGTGCTCGATAAGTCATTCCACCAGTCACGTTATTAAGGGAGACGGGTCGGCCCAAACATGCGTCCCACGTCACGTGACAGAGAGAGAGAGCTGGTAGAGTGGGTGTGGGGGGAGAGAGAACGGCACGTACCGTTGGTACGCGTGAACTCCCGTCTGGGCACGTACAAGGCTAATGGGCAACATTGGTTTTGAAACATAGTCTACTGGTCGAACAGTCTCTTCCCTGATATCGTATCGCGTGGCAGTAATTTGTTCCTCACCCGGAACCGATTAATTTAACAAAAGATAACAAACATTAAGAAAGTAACAAGTTTTTTTTACACGTGGCCAATGATTAGTTTTAAAAAATTCCTGAATTTTAAAAAGTAAAAATGGGTTAAAATAACAAATCAAGAATTACAGATTCATTCATTATTATTCTCGTTGTCCAACAACTACATTTGACTTTGCAGTTTAAACAACAATCACGCATTTTGATAAAGCGCATTTGACAGTACAAAAGTTTTTACTAAAAATTATTAAAGAAGTATTTTTTTTTTCCACACAGAAGACATAAGTTTATATTTGAATGAGAAGTTTATATTTGAATCTTAACAACTTCAAAAATACACGAAAAATTACGTCGTGATAGTGGAAAACTGCTAGAGGCAATAAAAAAATATTTTATCACTCTGATAATGTTATTACAATCATCATTGCACAGTCACATACGTGTAAGCAAGACGGATAGCAACCTGCAACTGTCGATTTGAATTCAACTTTGTAAACAGCGTCGGATTTCAGTTATTCATTTTCACGACTTTCGAGATATCGAGAGAAGAATGTTGCAATAAAACTAATGGTGACTGCGAAACCACTATCAGTATCCGAGGTCATTACAAACTTAACTTGAGCAGTGGAAATGGCTCCAAGTCAGATAAAACCAGATAAAAACTCTCCACTGTAAACAAATCATCGGTAACTTGATGATTACTACGACTCAACTCTAGTGATCGATACCAGCCTGAATCGATACCAGCTTCTTAGCTGTGTAAAATAACACGTGAACAGCGATAATCTTGTGAAATGAAACCACTGAAATTAAATTGTGTAGCGTAGAGGCTGTTCTATACGGAAGTGAAGATAATCTTTATAAAGTTTTGCAGTGTTTTTCAAGTTATCAGAATATACATTTATTTCCGAAGCATGAAATANTAAAGTTTTGCAGTGTTTTTCAAGTTATCAGAATATACATTTATTTCCGAAGCATGAAATATTTTTTACCTGGCGGAATGCCTAACGTACGTTTGCCTTCGAAACTAATTAATAACTTGAGATTCCTTCCTATTTGCTTAGTGTCCAGAGAGCCGACTTCCGTAGAGGAGTTTGCTACACAGCTGCTGGCCACGAGAGGTTCCGGGTTATAGTTCCGGATAAGGCACGGATGTAGATTTGTGTTCATCTTAACGGCGTTGAGTCACGGTCCACGAGAAATGTCACTGAAAATGCGAATTGCAGCTGGTAGACATAATACTGTGAAGACGGGGAAAAGAAGTGTACAAGCCAATATAATTAAGTCTAGGGCAATCAGCCTGCAATCGCCTGGCGTACTACAAGTTTTCGGATTTTCGATCTCAACCAAATCCACATTTTTTTTTTCGCTGTTAGATTTAAATTTACTTTGTTTATAGTCAAAGCTGACACTTATTTACTGCATTGCCTAGAATATATAAAAGCGTTCGTCTCTGACACCCGTTTACCAAATAAACAGCGTCGTGTCTCCGGACACAGATATGAGTAAAATCACAAGTTGCTGAATCCCAATCAATTAAACTGATTTAACAGTGTGACCGCTTTTTAATNCACAGATATGAGTAAAATCACAAGTTGCTGAATCCCAATCAATTAAACTGATTTAACAGTGTGACCGCTTTTTAATTAACACTCAATAAGGACTAGTACCCAGACTGACGTCAATTATTCAATTTGGAGTGCAAGAGTCTCTGTAACAGGAAATTTCACTTTTAAATACAGTATAGGCCATGAAGTGCATGCTAACTAAGGTGGAATTTTGGGTTGATTCTGTATGCAGACTAAGAACCCTTCGATTACCACTCGGTTATACGACCGGCGTAAAAGTCGAACGTTCATGAACCGCGGCATAAAAGATTTTAACGGCGGGTTAATGGAAAGAGATCACGTAGAAGTCTCATTTTGAATGACTGCGAAGGTAACGACAACGGGGCAGACGCTCGCATCGACCGAGGTGTGTTAGAGTACGTGAGACAGGGGAGTGAGGGGAAATGGCCAGCTTCTAGCTTATTTCAAACGGACTCCTATCAGTACAGCCCCATTAGCATTCCAAGCGATAATAACATAGCGTGCCAGAAAACTNCTTATTTCAAACGGACTCCTATCAGTACAGCCCCATTAGCATTCCAAGCGATAATAACATAGCGTGCCAGAAAACTGATATTTCTACGTTATGTTGACGTATATTAAGCGGTGCTCGGTACGAGTATGTGAAATTTTCCACCGAGTTTACTGTACCGGAAAATCGCCTTCAAAACAATTCAATACGGCGGCTGCACAGTTATTTTTTAGCATTGCTATTGACTATGGACGTAAGTGCTACCACCACGCGAACTTCTCACATACTTGAGTTTTCATCAGTGCAAGTAAGAAGAGTAGCGTCACTGCATTAAATCACGCTGCTAACGATATTTCANACATACTTGAGTTTTCATCAGTGCAAGTAAGAAGAGTAGCGTCACTGCATTAAATCACGCTGCTAACGATATTTCCCACGCGACCACGTGTGAAGTGCGTGTCGCGACATTAGAGGCATAATCGCATTTCTAAACACGTGTGAAAGTGACGCNCACAGATATGAGTAAAATCACAAGTTGCTGAATCCCAATCAATTAAACTGATTTAACAGTGTGACCGCTTTTTAACTAACACTCAATAAGGACTAGTACCCAGACTGACGTCAATTATTCAATTTGGAGTGCAAGAGTCTCTGTAACAGGAAATTTCACTTTTAAATACAGTATAGGCCATGAAGTGCATGCTAACTAAGGTGGAATTTTGGGTTGATTCTGTATGCAGAGTAAGAACCCTTCGATTACCACTCGGTTATACGACCGGCGTAAAAGTCGAACGTTCATGAACCGCGGCATAAAAGATTTTAACGGAGGGTTAATGGAAAGAGATCACGCAAGAAGTCTCATTTTGAATGACTGCGAAGGTAACGACAACGGGGCAGACGCTCGCATCGATCGAGGTGTTAAGAGTACGTAAGACAGGGGAGTGAGGGGAAATGGCCAGCTTCTAACTTATTTCAAACGGACTCCTATCAGTACAGCCCCATTAGCATTCCAAGCGATAATAACATAGCGTGCCAGAAAACTGATATTTCTACGTTATGTTGACGTATATTAAGCGGTGCTCGGTACGAGTATGTGAAATTTTCCACCGAGTTTACTGTACCGGAAAATCGCCTTCAAAACAATTCAATACGGCGGCTGCACAGTTATTTTTTAGCATTGCTATTGACTATGGACGTAAGTGCTACCACCACGCGAACTTCTCACATACTTGAGTTTTCATCAGTGCAAGTAAGAAGAGTAGCGTCACTGCATTAAATCACGCTGCTAACGATATTTCCCACGCGACCACGTGTGAAGTGCGTGTCGCGACATTAGAGGCATAATCGCATTTCTAAACACGTGTGAAAGTGACGCCGTGAATTCTCTCACACACGAATAACCATACCAAGGCGAGCCTCTACCCTACAATGTAGTTACCGTAGAAAATACACACAGTCTGAATAAATACTAATATGTGAACCTCACTCGTAAGTAAAGGAGAATTCAGACAACTGTATCAAACAGGTTCTTTACGCCATTTCGCGGCGCAGGCAGGAAAAAGTTAATACACTTATTGACCAAACAAGAGCTACAAAAATCTTTTTTCCTGCAGGTATATTGCTAAATCAACATCTGATTTTATGCTTCGTACTATTACTGCTATTAAATTTTTTATGTGACAAAACACCCACGCAGATATGAAACAACGGGAATGAACGATTTAATGGAGTGTCTTAGAAGTGGCTAAAAATTACTAATAACAATTGTTATTAAATTTTTTTGCCGACCTCCCTTGGCGCAGTTGGTTGGTGCGCCGTCCGTCTGAGCTGCGGGAGGTTCTGTTTTCGAATTCCAAGAAAGGCATTGGTGTTAGTTTAAGGTGGGTCATAAGTTAGTTTGTAAGCCGACCTCTGATAAGCCTTCACGCATAACGCAGGGGGACGTTAATAAGCCCTTTCTAATTCCAATACAACTAATTTTTTTGCATCACTCACGCCATTACGAGTTTAAAATGACCCAATAAAAAGTGGTGAAGTATAACCAGAATAACCGCACTGGAATTTTCCTAAACAGCGAAAATAATAGTCAGGTATAAAAAATTACAAGTGCAGCGACAGCAAGAAACAAACACACGGCCTCGCAAATGCGAGTCACGTATCGCATAAACAAGGATACTCATAGGCTGAAAGGCTAATAAATTAACCCCTAAACTGACATTCAATGAGACCGTAAACTCAAAGAATTTTCATGTGGTGACAAAGAATTAGGCAAGCTACATGTAGACATGTTTTTATTAAAAAATTTAATTTTCTTTTAACCGTATAAATTATTTTGTTTTCTTGTAACACGTAACAAAGAAAAATATATGATACTGGAAACTAATATTTTTGTAGAATTAAATGTATCATATTTTGGATGAAATGTCGAGCAATTCACGTTCTGACAGTAGTTAATAAATGAATCGTAAATCAATTAAATGTGGAGGCTGATCCCCCCCCCCCATCCGCCAACTTTTCTTTCTATAGAAATAAAGTTTTAATTATCACAAGATGGCTATTTCTCGAGTAATCACGCAAACAACTTAAGTCTTGTACGCAATAACTTTGAACAATCTTGCACGACTATTGTGAAGGTGAAAGTTCTACTGATCCTTGTGATAACATCAACCTTATTGGTACTCCCCGGGTACTCGGTGACCGTGCCCCGCTCAGATGTCACGTTTGGTGTGATTCAAACCATCAGGCATCAGGCCGTTAAACAGTTGGTTCGGAACCTATTATAATTAGTAATTGACGCTGTCTAGCCTTCTTGCGCAAACTTCCTGTTGCCTGGTCTAAAATCAGTATGAATTTGGTATAAGGAAGTACGTGTTAATGAAATTCTATTTTTTGAAACCAATTTTGAAGATATAAACTTGAAACAAAAACTTACACGTGAGAAATGATACTTTCCAGCTCTGTATCAAGACAATATAACAATTTGTTTTCAGTAATTTTTAATTTAATTATTCATTATCCGTTGCAGCGTTACTGCCGCGCTACAGAACTTGCATTGATATAATCTTTATATCTCCAGCAATAAAAGTAATATAAGATATGAAATCTATACATCATAATAAAGGTATGGCCCCACTTGTTTGAAATGCGTTCTTCGAAATGAAGCACAAAGGATTTCTTCACAAAATGAAAGAATAAGGGCGTTACGATTGATTTCGGAGAAAAATTTCAAACAACCGCGTTTGCGCCTTAAACACAGTAAGTACTACAATAACATCGAACTTTATATTAGTTGTATTGCTGGAATTAAAACAAATTTAGCAATTGGTATTACTGCGGATTTCTTAATGCCCTGAAACCTTGATAAACTGCCGATTCTTATCAAGGGGAGTTAGGTCTACCTCCTTAATTATCCGAGTTGTTGATTACAGACTCACGTGCTACCACCACGCTTACATCACGTAAACAGGCACTTCTTTTGTCAGTGGTCGAGCATTTTTGCGTTTTCAATAGAGCTGCCTGGAAAATGCCACGAACGGCAACATTTTCCAAGGCAAGCACCGCGGAAGGAGGAGGGAAACCGTTGAACTGTTGCCCTTGCCCTGCATGCGACTTGTGGCATTGGGCCAAAACCGATTAGATAAGACGTCCGGAGAATAGAGACGCCTACACCCGACAAGGATACTGGAAACTATTTTTGCTTAAATAAATAATCAATATTTTTATACTTAGAAGCAGCGAAATACACCAAATCCTTACATCGCAACGTTAATAATAATAATCCAAAACTGACCATACCTGGACACAGCAAAACACTGAACTACCGTAAATACCGAAATTTTGGCAGTATCGTCAATATAAAATTTACTGCCAGAAATCTTTTTGGCATATAAAAGCAGCAGTATTTCGAAAATATCGTATCTTGAGCGGTTGTTGTGAAATTTTGGCGCAACTCTAATAATGCCGTGTTTACTCTGCATTTTGTTATACTGGAACTTCAGTTATCTACGCCTTCTAACTACGTGAATTCTAGAGAATAATAAATACACGGTACAACCTACCATTAGTCTGAGTGGCCATGCGGAGAGCAAACAGCGTACAAAATCCTGAGGTATCAAAATTAGAAATTCCTCGTTCAATGAATGATATTTTATGAACAAAGTACTGAATAGCCAGCGTTTTTCAGCCCTCGTGACGGAAGTAAGTGATACCTACTACGGAATCATTCTACTCTTACATATTGATAATTTCTATTAATATATAAAGTTTATATAGCGCCCACATTTGTAATACATAAAAAATTTGTACAGGTTTGATTTTAAATAAGTCGTTATATATTTTACATTCACATCACGCAGTATTACAGATATATATATATATATATATATATATATATATAAAATATAAATATGAATAAAATACCAGGAATTTCTACACCGGACATTATAAAAATGATTTTCGAAAGCAGTATATTATTAGAAAGTGTTAAAACTTGAAAATAAGAAAAGAAAAAAAAGAAAAATGTTCTATTTCAAAACTTATTCCACTAAAGAAATGCATGTAGAGAAACATATCCATTACTATGGGAATTGTGTTGATTAACAAAAAATTAATATGACGACAAAATTCCCAAAACCTTCATATATATTACTTACTTTTTCCGTGTGCAATTCTGAATATCCATTAGAGATAAGTAGGTATTACAAAAAAATCTGGGTTTAAAGCCAGTCCCAATCCTACACTGCAAAGTTTTTTTTTTTGTATGTGTGTACGGAATTATTTCGTAAATGTATTTATTTTAACACTACAAATAAATTACAGTAAATTTCAAGAAGCCTTAGGGACGGATGTCCAAAAATAATCGCTAATTTTAACAAGCAAGTTATGTAGACTTCAAGTTTGTTATGAACTTTGGTGCCACATAAAAAATTTGGTATGTTCTCTACAAATAATGTGTTGTAAATATGCAATACTTCGACTGTATATATACAATAAAATCCTTGGCAACTAGTATCCGAGTTATTGTTAGTAACAAGTACAGAGATTTTTTACTGTGTGAGGTATGGATACTGTAAGTCTACAAAACGTATTCTCGGCAGGTGTTCTACGTCCGTGATATGGACGTAAGTTACAATACAGCAGTGCATTCTCGAGCATCGGGAACGCCCCTGGCAAACAGGTTGAGTCTCAATTAAAACCACGGGCCAACTAATTAAACAACGTTCGCATCAAACAATGGCTCGTCCGCGTCTGTATAAAGGACCAGTCTGCCGCTACCCCTGGACGTTGGTGCCGTAAATAATTTATCCGAGCCTGCTCCGGGTATTATTTTCTAGACGACCGTATTTGGAAACGGCCACGGTTGCAATCGCTTGCTTGGATGGCTGCCAGAAGATGGGGTACTCCATTGTGTTAATCTTTTGAAAGTACAAAATTCCGCTATTTTTCACCTTTGAACACGTGTGTTTTCTGACAACACGTAAAAGCGGATTGGTGTCCACGGATTATTAACTGTTTTATACAGCAGTCGAACGTGGAACTTTTGCACAGTAATAACAACGTCCCAACCAAACATACCGTGCAGGTCAACGTTCGTGAATATAAACATAAATACGTATCACCTTAATTTCCTTCAAGTGACCGGTACAAGGGCTACCTATAAGTACTGCTAAACTTTTATTTCAGAACTTAACTGTATCCGTCGTTTTCAGTGGCACGCCTTTATACTGGAAAGTTTTAGATGTATATTTGCAAGTTATGAGTATATGTATACTACAGAGTTACGGTCCAAACGCAAGGACAAAGGCAGGGACATGGGAATAAGGGGCGAAAAAAAATCTAACGGCACAGAAAAGAAATGAGTAAAAAGGGAAAGAATAAAATGAACACAACGTAGGTCTCATTTCACTGAATATTCGCGACTTCTTGTAACACGAAACAAAAGCTCCGATTTTTTCCCTTACCGTTTCGTATTTCTCTCTATCTCTCTACCACAGCGCATAAGCTCGAAAGAGACAAAGAAGAAAGTGAATCACTTTGGAACGTTTAATGGGACGTAAAGAATATTCACAAAGAACGCAACGGAACGGTAAGAAAAATTGGCAGATGTTTTCTTTTGAACGTGTAATGAAAAGTAAGAAGTTACACGAAAAGTTGAAAGCATAACAACTGAACATTTCGTGTCATTCTCAGAAAACGAACAGAAAAAAGTTCTCTTTCGAAAAATTTTGCCGCGAAGTCGCTAACTTTACGGGGCTTCGCGACAAACACTTCTCACTGCAACGAAATAGAATACAGATTGCATTCGCGATATCGATTCGAGTAAATAGAATCAGCGCCTGCGGAGGGGATTCAGTGTACCACATGCGACAAGAAAACGGGTTATGTGATTGATAGTATCCCGGAATAATAAGTACTGCAGGTTTTCTAATCGTCGTTGAAAACTGTTGAAATCAGGACGTCAGCATGTCCAGTGTTATAAGCAATGGATAAAACAAAAATTAATTTAACACCAATCCGGATAAGCTTCCTTATAGAATTTAATATAATTAAATATAAACTACTGTACAGTATTCAGCAACCATCGGCGATACCAGTCATTATCAACGGCAACAGTTTTCATTGACATTCGTACTTTGTAATGGCCCCCATTCATTAAGACAAATAAAAGCATTAAGAAATATAACAAAGGGCAGACGCACTGCAATTTTCTAAGTTGTTCTTGTTATATTAAATGTTCAAGATGCCACACTGAAAAAGAGATTCCCACGTAATGCGTTAGGGATGCAGTTCAAGAGATTTTAAATGACTCCATTAACCGGGTGTTAGAAAACTTAATGCCCAAGCTCCAGACATAGTTTCTTTGGACCAATCGTAATGCAAAAGCCCTTTGCAGGTATATCTGAAAACGAATTTGTATTTAATTTAATTGTATTCAACGTTGCTGCGTACAATGCCTGGAGAACAAGGCGGTGCGATCATGCATGTAGGACAAGTTGCATAGGCCGTAGGCGCACGATACTAAATAATTACATATGCAGCGTCGCGCGCCTACTTCTTATGCAACTTGTTCTACACGCATGGTCGAACAGCCTTCTTCTGCATGAGTTGTACGCCGTAACTTTGAACACAATTATTTGATATAAAAATAATACGTTTCCGGATACAAGTGTGTAGGGTTTTTGTGTCTCTGTTGGTCCAAAGGAACTATGTCTGGAGTTTGGGCACTGAATTTCCAAACATTATACATAAACGTCAGGTAAAATTTAGATCGAGGGTGCGTCGGAACTAGAGAGTTAGTCCACGTCTTCTACCTGTCCAGTGAACATGGAAAGTTTGGAAGAATTTCGGCAATCACCTTAGAGAACGCGAAACATGGGATAGTTGACTCAGCAGCACGCAGCCTAGCTCGCGGTTGAGTGCAATCTGTAATGCTTCACACATATTACAAAAATACTTAGAATCAAAACAAAAACGGCCCATACAAGTAATTGAAACATTTTTTGTCTGTGTTGATATAACTTTTTCTTACATCTATATGCGTGAAAACGTTTCATTGAAAGTTTGACTGTGCTTTTTATTCGCACCCCGGTATACACAGAAGCTTTTTTCCGTTTATGTGGGCAGTAGTAAACTTAACGCACAAAATGTATGTGAACATATGTCTTTCCGGTGGAACGTTACTGTGCTACAACAGGCCGTGAAATGTTCTGCTCCATTAATTTTCCTTGATACACTCATGTTCGTGTTACTGCATCTCTATCTGTGAAGCTGGATTTACAAGAACCCGACAGTCCGACAAAACAGCCCCGACACAGAAAAAAAAATGTCATTAGCCAATCAGGAGTTCGGTCACCCCGACAAAATCGCAGCCCCAACAGTCCGACAAAAGTAGATTATATTTCTAATTTCGTCAGGCGTCGGGCCAGTTGGACTCGCTTGGCAGCAGAAAAAAAAAACATAAACATAATTTTACAAAACAAAAGTTCGTGTCGATTTCACTACTGTGGTAAATTTTACACTAAAAATATTTTATTTATGTGAACATACTGGTTATCGTGACACAGAAAGCTGTTAAATCGACGAAAATAAATATTCGTGGAAAAATAACTGCTCCAAAATCCAAAAATATTTTCTTTGCGAAGTTATCAAAGCAGAATAGTGCACAATGATTTGCATTCCATAGGAAGTTACTGGCCATTCTAGGATTTTCCGAAAGCCACGCAACACCTGTCGGATGGAAAATGTCGCGGCATTGTAAACACTGAACTAATTTTGGTGGCGGAAATGGTCGGACTCAAAAGTCGTGTTGGACCGTCGGGACGAGATCGTCGTGGCATAGTAAATCTAGCATGAGTCAGTTGTCACTCTATTACAAATTCCCAAAATGTTTCCTTTGAGTTTGGATGCATATATCAGCACGCCGCATCGCGGATTGCCAGGCACGTTGTAATGATTTTAGCTTGAAGTATCAACAAAGCTTGCACTTAGACGTTGAGCTGGATGTCAAATGGTGAAATAGTTTTACCAACACACACTATATAAGACAACAAGCGTCTGGCAAAGTTGCTAGATCGGTTACTGCTGCAACAATGGCAGGTTATCAAGATTTAAGTGAGTGTGAAAGTGGTGTTATAGTCGGCGCACGAGAGATGGGACAAAGCATCTCCGAGGTAGCGATAAAATTTGGATTTTCGCGTACGAGCATTTCAAGAGTGTGCCGTTAATATCGGTAATCCGGTAAAACATCACATCTTCAACGTCGCTGCGGCCGGGAAAAGATCGTGAACGAACGGGACAAACAACGACTGACGAGAATCATTAAACGCGACAGACGTGCAACGCTTTCTCAAATTGGCGCAGATTTCAATGCCTCCTGCATACTTTCAGACATCAGTCGAGCCCATGCCACGTCGTCTTGCGGCACTTCTGCGTGCTCGCGGGGGCCCTACACGATATTAGGCAGGTGTACCAGTTTTCTTGGCTCTTCAGTGTAGACAGTGGCGTGGGCGCGAACCACGGAGTTCCGCGCTGCCTTCTCCACGCGAGCGTGGTGACTCGGCGAGCACACGCCCATCCAGAACCTTCCTTTCTTCGCGAGAACCCGAGATCAAGTCGGGAAATTGGTGCAGCGGGGCCGTCGTAGGTGACAAAGGTATTCCGTGGACGTCTTTGTCATGCAGATCGCGAGCTCGTTACCAACGTAGTAACGGGACTTTGACGGCGCCTATTTGAACTGCGCACAGCACAGGGATCATTGGATTCTGTTTCCCAAAGAGTGTGTTTGTGAAACGTAGAATAAGCAGGGGGGGGGGTGAGAAAGATAACACCACAGATTCTTTAAAAGGGATTCTTCATATAACACACAGACTTGGTCCTGCTATCGGCTTACGTTGCCGAGCTACTATTACAATTGGCTATAATGTGCAGTGGAATAGCGTCATAGGACGCCGAAACTCCTGGCATTCCCTTGAGCAAAAAATTTAAATCTGCATATTTAACCTCGTAACCTTAATGCCACACGTATGTGCAGCACAGGACGCCAACAGCCGAATCTTCTTATCTCTTTTGTATGTGGCTCTTCCGGTCCCAACAGCGACACCCGCAGAGACTGGCGTTTGGTCGCATACTAGCCTTTCTCTGTGCTGCTGAGATACGCAGGACGTCAGCGTACAGGGGCGCGATGATGACTGTGCACCTTCTCTTCTTCCAAGTTAAAGATACCCTCGCTCCCCTTCTCCCTGTCACTCACTCTCTCTCTCTCGCTCTCACTTTCTCACTACGAGGCTGCCAAACGTGTAATAGTGTCTCAGTGCAATACAGACACGTGGCAGCACGTTCGTATCTGTCATGTCTGTGAAGAATATATTGTTTATTTACATAGGAATGTCGGGGAACCCCAACAATATGCCTGCCCTTTTATAGCTGCAAACACAAACATGTGAAAATACTTTTAAAATTAAGGCTTTTTTTTTTAAACCTTAAATTCTTGTATTTGTTAAATGTGAAATACCTTGTTCGCCCATTTTACTAATTACTCGTGCCACTGGACGTACCAAGATTAGAATATTATGCTCTTCGCCACTGATAAGTGTGTAAGGGAAGGAGCGAAGCCACAGCAAATTTTCTCCACGTTTTTTTATGCTAGTTTCTTGCCCCAACAAGAAGTAGCTCTGTAATACATTTTGTATGCTCGTTGCACCGTCGTGACGGAAGACTAGGGGCCATTGCAAGACGCTGCTCCTTCTCTTTTTCCTAACGGACAACCCCCCTCCCCCCTCCCCGGCGGGCAGACCATGGGGTGAAATTGTTTATATGTTCTTTGGATGATACTAGCAAAGGTGGTAAGTGAGTAAATGAAAAACTGCTTCGAAAATACGCCATTTCCGAGCTACGACACCAAGGAAAACGCAGAGGATAGTATCAAAAAGCATACACGAGAACAAGCCAAGACTGGCTGTTGCCAAAATATATTTAAGACAAAAATAATCCCACAAGGAATTCATTCAAGAGTTCTGCCAAACTAAACGCAACGCAACAAAAACAAGACGAGGAACAAACGGACGAGCAATTAAGGCAAGACAACATACAGGCTGTATCTAAATTAGACCGACAAATTTCGGCTGCAGGTAAATCACGAAAAAAGAAGGTGAATACATACATACGACCTATGATCTAAAGCGAATCCTAAGGTCTGTACACATCTCTGAAGTTGGACCTGAAGCACTGGTTTATTACAAATACTGGAGATGGAGCACCGAGTGTCTGGATAACGTGTGAAGTTAATTGTGACAATGCTGGTTAATAATCTGTCTTTTAAATATGCTACAGCGTCGTGGAGATTAAGTCGAAATAAGGGCAGTAACCGTGATTAATTCCATGGCATAATTTGATGACAACGACAGACAGGTGTGTTTACAGATCTTTGTTACGCTGCAAATTATCCAGATACTCAATGTTCCATCTTAAAATTTTCTCCAATATGTGTAATAAACTAGTGTTTCAGGTGAAACTTCAAAGATATATCCCATACTTAGTATTTACTTTAGACCACAAGTTGTACACATTTTTGCACCTTTATTTTTTTTCGTGATAACTAGCAGCCGAAGTTTGTCGGTCTAATTTAGATAAATCCTGTATACAAACACATGCACGAAACTCTCTGTGAATAAACGAAGATAACACAGACGAACATTTGAACGAAGCCAAGTATGTAAGCTCAAAGAAGGCACATGACTGTTACCAGCTGAAGATGGATGGCGCGAGTAGTGTCGCATGTGAATAAAACTATGTAGGACTTCTTAGTTTGATTTCCCAATTTGATAAATAGTCTNTGGCGCGAGTAGTGTCGCATGTGAATAAAACTATGTAGGACTTCTTAGTTTGATTTCCCAATTTGATAAATAGTCTACCAGCAATGTGCTCCCTGGAGAGCAAATCTATACATGAAACTCGCGAGGACGAAGCTTTCTTCAGCAGTTGTAACTTGCTTAACGAAAACGTTATCATCCTTCATAACATCGCAATCAAAAGAACCAGTATTCCGAACAACAGGTCTTGAGAGATACCTCCTCTTATGCCAACGTGCTCGCAGCACAGAAGAAGCACAGAAGAAGCACAGAAGAACACGCAGAGTTTTCTTCGCGAACCAGTAGCGACGTTTGCGGAACCTGCAGTTGNTGGCGCGAGTAGTGTCGCATGTGAATAAAACTATGTAGGACTTCTTAGTTTGATTTCCCAATTTGATAAATAGTCGACCAGCAATGTGCTCCCTGGAGAGCAAATCTATACATGAAACTCGCGAGGACGAAGCTTTCTTCAGCAGTTGTAACTTGCTTAACGAAAACGTTATCATCCTTCATAACATCGCAATCAAAAGAACCAATATTCCGAACAACAGGTCTTGAGAGATACCTCTTCTTATGCCAACGTGCTCGCAGCACAGAAGAAGCACAGAAGAACACGCAGAGTTTTCTTCGCGAACCAGTAGCGACGTTTGCGGAACCTGCAGTTGTTCCCTCCTCCACGCAAACTGCAATACGGGCACTGTCTTGATAGCTATAAGCTGTTCACGGTTAGTTCATCAATTTTTAAAGACCTGCTTGAAGTCTACTTTACACCTCATTTAGTATGTTCCCGCCACGTGTAAAACATGTTTTGCTATGGACCTAACGACTATGTTTATGCGTAAGTCAAGTTAATACATATATGAATTTGTTAGGAACCCAACTCTGTCACGAATATGCCAATTAAAATTATAACGTCTTCAAAGCAGAAAAACATGAACATAACTTGTCACAAATTTAAACATAACCCTCTCAATACAACGTCAAGACTTGAAACCATTGTACTTAATCCGCTGCCAACTTAATCGACAGCCTGCATGCCAGTGTATCTGGTAACATTATGCAGCTGACGGGAAGTTATTATTATTTTTTTTTTCAAATATGTATTTCAAAAGTTTTCACTTTACCGTGAACAGCCTTTAGTGAACTAGTGCTTTAAAGTTAGGGAATCAAAACAGAGCTCGCAGAAAACTGCCCCTCCCAAGTTACCGAAATTCCATTATCCTGCAGCTCGCAGAAACTTGCAGGCTCGGTGCTGGAGTAAATACCTATCCACTCGTTGAGCGTTTTGCTCTTTTTATGGTTTGTTCGTCTCCGCCTGATTACCACTACAAGTTTCCTGCAATAATTGTACAGCATAATTTCACACGAAACCCACACAATCATCTAGAGGCGTCCGAAAGTGAGCTAGGCAAACGAGCTCGCCGCAATGCTGACAACTTTGCAGACGCGTATGCTCATTGCCACGTGATAAACACTGCGGACATCACTACTACGCAGAAATGATAACTGATGATCCTCGATACAGTTCAAGGTCGCTTATCGCAAGAAACTAACATCGTTATAACCTCTTTAAATGCGTGAATTTTCCATATGCCNAGCACAGAAGAAGCACAGAAGAACACGCAGAGTTTTCTTCGCGAACCAGTAGCGACGTTTGCGGAACCTGCAGTTGTTCCCTCCTCCACGCAAACTGCAATACGGGCACTGTCTTGATAGCTATAAGCTGTTCACGGTTAGTTCATCAATTTTTAAAGACCTGCTTGAAGTCTACTTTACACCTCATTTAGTATGTTCCCGCCACGTGTAAAACATGTTTTGCTATGGACCTAACGACTATGTTTATGCGTAAGTCAAGTTAATACATATATGAATTTGTTAGGAACCCAACTCTGTCACGAATATGCCAATTAAAATTATAACGTCTTCAAAGCAGAAAAACATGAACATAACTTGTCACAAATTTAAACATAACCCTCTCAATACAACGTCAAGACTTGAAACCATTGTACTTAATCCGCTGCCAACTTAATCGACAGCCTGCATGCCAGTGTATCTGGTAACATTATGCAGCTGACGGGAAGTTATTATTATTTTTTTTTTCAAATATGTATTTCAAAAGTTTTCACTTTACCGTGNACATTATGCAGCTGACGGGAAGTTATTATTATTTTTTTTTTCAAATATGTATTTCAAAAGTTTTCACTTTACCGTAAACAGCCTTTAGTGAACTAGTGCTTTAAAGTTAGGGAATCAAAACAGAGCTCGCAGAAAACTGCCCCTCCCAAGTTACCGAAATTCCACTATCCTGCAGATCGCAGAAACTTGCAGGCTCGGTGCTGGAGTAGATACCTATCCACTCGTTGTGCGTTTTGCTCTTTTTATGGTTTGTTCGTCTCCGCCTGATTACCACTACAAGTTTCCTGCAATAATTGTGCAGCATAATTTCACACGAAACCCACACAATCATCTAGAGGCGTCCGAAAGTGAGCTAGGCAAACGAGCTCGCCGCAATGCTGACAACTTTGCAGACGCGTATGCTCATTGCCACGTGATAAACACTGCGGACATCACTACTACGCAGAAATGATAACTGATGATCCTCAANCTACTACGCAGAAATGATAACTGATGATCCTCGATACAGTTCAAGGTCGCTTATCGCAAGAAACTAACATCGTTATAACCTCTTTAAATGCGTGAATTTTCCATATGCCCCCCTTTCCACTATATAGTCCATTCTTAGTTTCTTCACACTTTTCTGAAGCCCTGTTGAAGTTCTACTTTCAGACTATTCCTCCGCCTCGTGCAAACAAAGCTTAACTTAGTCTAGAGAATTACACCAAAGGTATAACGCACGGCATTCGTGCGCACTCAGTTTCATAATATTTTGCATGAGAACTAATTTTTTACTAGGCAGTACCGACACACCTATATTTACTCTGTTTTATTCATATTAATTATAAAGGAAATATGATAAAATATGGATAAAATACGTAATTAAAAGTTTAATTCGTCCAGAAATAAGATACTGTTAATGTTTGCAGAAGTATAAAACTATTGTGTTACAAGCCTGAGAAACAACCAAACACGTTATACAGAGAGTGATTTNAATATGATAAAATATGGATAAAATACGTAATTAAAAGTTTAATTCGTCCAGAAATAAGATACTGTTAATGTTTGCAAGTTACAAGCCTGAGAAACAACCAAACACGTCATACACAGAGCGATTTCAAAGGTTTGATTAAAAAATTGTGAGGATACCACGAATAATCTAAGTGTAGTCCAGTTTCAATAGCAAACGTGCTGGGCCGAAAAAACAGGAATGTAAATGCAGAGAAACACGCAAAAAATATATACTGTTCATCTGCTATTTCCTACAAATTTCTGACATAATTTTCAGCAAATCTGTTTAAAATTCGTTTTTGAGATGAAATGTCCGTGACTTTACGAGGATTTCTGTATATATTTGTTAACCAGTCCTTCTCCATCCCAATTCTGGAAAATACTGTATGTCTTGAAGCACGTGGCTTGCATTGACTACAGTTCACTTGACTTCCTTGGGGCCACGGTGGTGTAGTGGTTAGACTGCTTGTCTCCCACCAAGGCGAGCCAGGTTCGATTCTCGGCGGGGTCGCTCCCTGATTTTCGCATGTGGGAATCGTGGCGGACGATGACACTGGTCGGCGGGTTTCCCCCGCATTTGCATTCCGGCACCGCTCCATACCCACCTCGCTTCACACTCACCGGCTCTCAAAACCTCGATGTTAAGAGCAGCCCAAATCCCTCCAATCACTTTATTTATTTAATTTACTGTGCGCAGTTTGTAGCAAATTTTATAGGTGAGATAGGCCTACGTATGCTAATTTACAATTCTGTGTTTTCAGATCATGCAGTATAAAAATGTTGTTTTTCTAGTACATTGAAACACTTCGGAAATATATTGTAATACGAACTATAGTCCCCAAATAGATGCTGCGAGTAGTGCGATTAATTAATAAGTCGCTGGCCCGACGAAGTGACGTCAGCTCAATAAAGCCAATTTTAAGAGAGACTAATTTAAATAACGTGAATGCAGATGCTCACTCTGCTTTAATAGATACTTAAGTTGTGGGTAAAGTGACTTCCCTTTAAATAGTACAATATTATAGTCTTCCACACCACACCAATTAAGCATGTTAGATATCTAGAACCATTTTAATCAATAAAAGACTAAGCCACTATTGTCAAAAATTTTAAAGTAATGTGCCTTACTTAGCATTTACACCAAATAATATGTTTCGAATAAATGTTTCGCATAAGGCAAAATGTAATAAAATAGCTTACACTGTATGCAGATATTTGAACAGCAAAGTAATACTAAAGATAGCGCTGTGTTTAGTGACTTTCACATTTGAAAACAATATCGATACAACATAAAAATATTTAGCTGGAAAAATCGATTCCTGCTAGCAGATGTATTCTTTGGGACTGTAGAAAGTGTGGTAGCCCTGGTAGATAGGGATAAGAACCGCTTAATTGAAGCCGGAACACAGTGTAGCGAAGTTCTTGAAATTTTCGTGGGCCAAAGAGCTGAATTCGGACACATCACGTTTCATAGCTTCCAAAGTTTGACGTTGAGAAGACACCAGACTGCAAATATGTGAGTTATGTCATCTGGCTTTCCTGAGTCGCATCTTCACAGAATTTCTTATGGTGTCAGAACTCGTTCGATTGCATTAAATTTAATTGGCTTCTGCCTGAAAGGTATTTTTAGCATCAAGGAATAAAAACATCACCTGCGCTAGACAGTACTGACAAAATTTTATATACACAGAACCTCCTTCGCATTGTCCATGATAAACTTGATACCTGCCAAATACTGAAGTTTGGAAGTAGGTATTGATTCTGCTTTGTGGCGTGAGGCGCCAGCATTTGATGCTAGCCCTCCNCCAAATACTGAAGTTTGGAAGTAGGTATTGATTCTGCTTTGTGGCGTGAGGCGCCAGCATTTGATGCTAGCCCTCCGTGACAGGGCGTAGGAATACGTCGACACTGCTGTCTCTAGGTCCAATTTACTAATAAATTACACTTTATTTGTGAGTTCACATAATCGAGTTTTATTGTTGCTTGAACAGGTTAACTGGTACATGAACTCACGAGACAAACTCCCCTCCCCTTTTTCTATACGTAGATTACGTGATACTTGGTTTGACGCCGCGATTGGCGTCGTGGGGGGGGGGGGGGCAGGATTCTTCACACCTGGTGTAGAACTACTTATCTGACACTGCGGCGTTGTCTTCCCTCGGCTGGCGGCTTAGAACTGCTCCGGTGCTTGGTGGGGCGTCCCGACGCCTGGCCTCGAAGTTCCTCATTCTCGGGTCCACGTAGTACTCTGCGTTTGACGAAGTCTGACTGACTTTTCTCGGATTCTTCCCGCCGCACGTCCCGCTTGACGGCCTCCGACTGAGGTCGACGTCGTGATGCATTCTCGATCCTCGACTGACTCCGACTGACTGACTGACTGCTCGATCCGCGACTGACTGATTGACTGACTCGTTCATCGCACTGGCTTCGTTCGGCTCCGACCCGGACGCCTCGCTTCAGGTCCCCCGACTGACTGATTCGACGTCTCTCAACTGACTGACCCCGTTGCTCCCCCCTTCACGTGGTTTTGTAGCGTCCATCACCATATTCAACTTCCCCCATCTCTGCACGTGGTCCGGGGTACTTGTCGTCCCCCTGGGTAATAAAACACGTGGCCGCTGCTCGTGTGGTCCGCAGCCGGCCTGGCGTTGTCCCTTGGTTCTGGCCTGGAAGTTTATTGTCCCGTTCTGCGCGCACCCCCGCTAAAAGCTCTCATGGTTTATTGCGGTACAAGCCCGGGACAGATGCCGCTGGTGGTGGGATCTCGGTGTCCCTTGGGCAGCTGTAAAATGCAGCTGTGTCCGCGCCCTGGTGCCTTCCGTTGTCTCCAGATGTCGTCTGCACGTGCAGGAACAGTTGCACGTGCAGAAACCTTTGGTAGCACGCCTTTGCAGCTGCGAGGCTCCCTGCGTCACTCTCCCGGCACATCCACAAAACCCTTAATCCTTATTGCGGTCGTCCGCCTGCGAGCTTTGCCAGAGCGTGTGTTCTGACGAATAAAATATAGGGACGCAGAATGCGTCAAACTCCAAATACATCGAGAACGACCGCACGAAATCTGGTGGATTGCGTAAAAACATACACAAATACTGATTTTGCTATACCCAGCAGCTCCCTTTATGCGCTCTTGTTGAAATGCAGGCGTATGCTACTAACACTGCATGTCATATGTCCAAAAATAAAAATCCTACCTACATTAATAAACAAGAGACAGAGATACACTACCTCGCCGGGTCAAAGATCCATACACGGCAGAACGTCGGATGAGGTACAGTGGAGCCTCGGTTAACCGTCACCCTTTTAACCGTCAGTTTCTGTTATCCGTCAGTAAACTGAGACGACAAGTAAAATAATAAAATTGGATACAAAAACAAACTTAATAAACTACAAATGAAATAACTTTTTTCTCGCTTCATATTAGATCAAATTAAGCACATTATTGAGTTGAACAATACGTATACTGTACTGTAATACTTTTGTCAATGAATACCCAGTAAAAATAACAATCTGTGCGGTGCGGAATGCGAATGACTCACGTTTTGTTGTTTATGTACAACCTACATATGTACATAATTCGTAGAATCGTAATTCCTACACACTCATCCGCCCTCCCATTCCTACAGTCAGTTCAGTAGCGGTAGTCACTCAGTCAGCAATTCATTGACCTCAGTTTGTTGTCAAAGTGTAGTGTGTTTAAAAATGTCTGAGAAATGGAAAAGTGTTGTATTGGGACTTTCTCGAAAACTTGAAATTATAAAACGACTGCGTAAAGGAGAAAGCGCGACGAGTATCGCTCCGCTATATGGAATCGGGCGGGCGACAGTCAATGAATGTTTAAGTGAAGAAGAAGAGGATGATACACTCAAGCATTGCCCCAAAATAATTAGCCACAGTGACGCTGAAAACCTGTTTTCCAAGAGCATTGAATGGTACGAGCAATAAGAAGAGGCAGACGCTACACAGATATTACTCCTACGTAAGATACGCAACGCGGCAGCAACAAAAGCCCGTGCAGTATTACAACAAAGGAAAATGACAGACTTTTTAGGTAGGATTATACTACTGAACATATACAAAATAGTACTGTATTCAATTTTGTTATTTTATCAACACAATAAACAGAAGTATACAATATTTAATATAAAATACATACTGTGCTGTACATACTTCTATTGATTGCTACCTGTTTAAAATATAGTACTAAATATCGCATACATTATTATCGCTAGTATAATCCATTCCCGGTATNTTGATTGCTACCTGTTTAAAATATAGTACTAAATATCGCATACATTATTATCGCTAGTATAATCCATTCCCGGTACTTCGATACTTTTGAAAAGAACCTTTGAAAAATCACCCTAGGAGTTACATGTTCAATTGGTTATAAAAAAATGGTATATGGAAAAAGGTTTTGTCTTGATTTTAGCACTGAAGCACTATATAAATTGGTTGTTTTAAGTTTTAAGTATATTTTTTCAATAAATTTTAATAATTTGTTAAAAGTCCGTAAGAATTAACAACGGATTTTGAAGGGACATGTTGGTTATAGCTGAAAAGAAATAGTTCGTAGGTTAAATATTAATATGTATAAATTTAATGCCGTAATTGTAAAGTTAATATTGCTAAACTATATATTTACATTTTTACGTAGCACTCATGGGTAAAGATTTCACCGTTATTAATTGAAATTAAATAAATTTCAGTTGTTGTCCAGCGGACTCGTACACTCCATCTTGTTCGTTTGGGCACGTTTTTTTCAGAAGTATAACCACGCCATATTGGAGACGCTGAATTGTGGTTATAAAACTAACGTAACACATTCTTT
This sequence comes from Clitarchus hookeri, assembly GCA_002778355.1. NCBI lineage: Eukaryota > Metazoa > Arthropoda > Insecta > Phasmatodea > Phasmatidae > Clitarchus > Clitarchus hookeri. The sequence continues at coordinate 89,711 of NQII01000259.1, forward strand.
CTACTTACAAGATAATTCTAGGTTAAGATGTAATTTTAGTATTAGCGTTGTTATTTCTGCAGTTTATCAAATAAACGTGCAAAATATAGAAAGGCATTTGAATATTTCCGTTACGTTATTCCCTTCGCAAAGAATGCAAAGGAATCGAATTATGGTCGCCGCCAACTGATAATCGATTATTTTCGAAAGCTTTTTGTGGAGACCAAGAGATGGCAGCACATTAGCGTTGGTTCTTCAGTGCCAAATGTTAGCCGTGACTCGTCTTTCCGCCGCATAGTGTTGTTTTTATGTTGCAGTGAAGAAGCGCGACAGTTCTTGATGGAACAGAGATGTACCTACACCGCAGGTTTCAAAATGAAAGTGATTTTGTTCGCTGAAGAGTTTGGAAATCGAGCCGCGGGCCGTGAATTCGTAGTAAATGAAACGTTAGTGCGGGGCTGGAGGAATTTTTCTCACTTATAAGTCGCACCCCAAGTTTTCAATAAATTTTTTTTTTAATAAAATGTGCCACTTATATGCGATAAAATACGGTACCATTTATCACAGTGAAATCTTTAACCTGAGTGCTACTTCCAAAAGTTTATTATGTAAAATTTAACTTTTTCCTTACAGCAAATATGTAAATAAATCTTAATACAATAAGTAAACTTTAATTAAATTATATAATTAACAGTTCCGATATATACTTCAATCTACCTTTTTGTATGTATTACAACATTTCGCTAAATTGATTAGCATTTTTTAGACATTTAGAGAATTTTATTAAAGTATATGACAGTTGAGATTACATGGCATTGTTTCTCTTCAAAAATAAATTTTGGTAGTTCCCACATGGACACTGTTAATAAAATATTTGACAGTTCCCACAAGGCACTGTTTGTTTACAAAATATTTGACAGTTCCCACATGGCACTGTTTACAAAACGTTTGACAGGTGTCACATGGCAATGTTTTGTTTACATACTGCGGAAGGATACATAATCGGCTCCCTGAAAGTAGATATTTAGCAGGGTTTCGGAAAATCTTGAAGTTACCGTGAATACATTTATATCTGTCATGTCTTTGAGAAGGGGGAGGGGGACATNAGGGTTTCGGAAAATCTTGAAGTTACCGTGAATACATTTATATCTGTCATGTCTTTGAGAAGGGGGAGGGGGACATTTCTATTATCCGTCTATTATCTCAACCGTCACGGTGACGGTCACGAGACTGACGGGTAATGGAGACTCTACTGTATGTAAAATTAGGCAATTCTAGACCTTACGCAAATTCGTCAGCCAAGCAACGCAAGCCAAGCAAAAGAAAACGAATGCGATGGTCTAAAAATGTATTTCTGAAGTGTGCAATACGCACGCCTCCAAGCACTATTTTACATCAGGTTGGGTGGGCACTTTTATAGGCACGCCTACTTGAACCACGATACGTCTCTGACATACCTAAACCCCTGAATGTAAGCGTCCAATCACACGTAGGGAACAGCGTGCAGATTCGTGTGCTCNCAAGCACTATTTTACATCAGGTTGGGTGGGCACTTTTATAGGCACGCCTACTTGAACCACGATACGTCTCTGACATACCTAAACCCCTGAATGTAAGCGTCCAATCACACGTAGGGAACAGCGTGCAGATTCGTGTGCTCAATCGCGTCGTAAAACTTTATTGCCGTCGCCATGGCTGCACGCTGCATGAACGAAACGACGGACACCAGTTACACGCGGGTAGAGGCGAGCAGGGGGGAGTAGCACAATAGTGCACTCCCCCCACCAGAGTGATGTGCCACATCACTCTGGTTAAACCAGCGCAAAATAAGAAAGATGCCTCGCCACCTCTCTACTAGCTTCTCCTCTCCCAATAATAAAGAGCATGGTATCCACATATCTTTCTCCTGCAGCATTTTCTCATAATGCATGTAACAATTTTTAATTATTTCCTGCCAAAAGGGTTTTTACGGTGCCTGTGCCGGTTTTGCCCTTTCTCTTTTAGATATAGTTNATAATAAAGAGCATGGTATCCACATATCTTTCTCCTGCAGCATTTTCTCATAATGCATGTAACAATTTTTAATTATGTCCTGCCGAAAGGGTTTTTACGGTGCCTGTGCCGGTTTTTCCCTTTCTCTTTTAGATATAGTTTAACTGTAAGTACATTAGGGAGGTTTTTCATGGCCAAACTCGGCCATTGGGAAATCCAATCCCTCTTTGCCGCGATGCACGTTTCCTTGCATGTTTTTCCTTCCCTTGTAAGCGTAAGGGGCTAGCCCTGAGACGCAATAATCCCGTTCCTACCGCGGACTAACATATAACACTTAGTTTTAGAGTAGGTTAGAAAGAAAAAAACTAGAGGCAAGCTCTTGCGTGCGTCTCATTACAGAATCTCACGCCGCCTGAGTAGTAATCCAAAATTGCTACAACCGGGAGTCTGAATGAGGCCTCTGTAACGACTTGGACGGATGCCGTTGGTGAGGCAGGAGGGGGTCCCGAATTTCGGTCATCGCTCCATGCGTCGCCTCCTTAAGCATGTTTCACACGACACGACGCAAGGTGTGTTTCGTGCGAGATTTCGTGAGAAAAAGTNCGACGCAAGGTGTGTTTCGTGCGATATTTCGAGAGAAAAAATTTTGTACGAGAATGTCAAATAAATTTCGTTCCGAACGAGTTCACACGCAGCTTTAAAGATAAATTCTCTCTCGCGTCTCAGAATTCGTCGATAGCCCCGGTAAGTACCAAACAGCCGTGATGTTCTAATACATAGTCTGAAGGTGCTTATTTTAACACGGTATTTGCTTCCAGCTATTGCGCCAAAAATAATAATATTTATTTTGAAAACATTTTAGTGTACTGTGGATGCGCGAGAAATTAGTGGTTTACATTAAAAATTATTTCCCAACAATGTTTTACTTTCCCTGTGATCCTCTTTGTACACTTTAGATTAAGGTTTTATTTACCTATATGGTTCATTTACAACAGGTCACATGACCCGCATAGAAGGACCAATATGCTCATTATTTCCATGCAACTTGCATCGTTTTGCTCGAAAAAAAAAAAATATAGGATATGCTCTATCTCCTCAATTCGCGCAAGATGTTCCTCGTACACGACCTCGTGCAAGGTCGGCATCTCGCCCGAGTTTCGCGTCGTGTGAAATCTGCTTCAGTTCGGAGGAGCGAAGAAGGACGGAGAAGGTGGACGAAATGGAGGAAAGCGAGATAGGAGAAAGAGAAAGGGGTTACGTCGGCGGGGCCGTACTGAAGAGGAAGCCAGCTTTCATAAATTTATGAGTCCACCGCGCGCGGCCACGCTTGTGTAAGGCGTGTATACGTACGTATCGCACAAGGCGCTGGGGGGAGGGGGGTGTCGGAAATTAGGTGG
>NQII01000259.1:94137-132225 GCA_002778355.1 Clitarchus hookeri
TATATATATATATATATATATATATATATATATATATATTCCACTGCGCTCGGAAGTTAACGTCTTAATCTAAAATAAAATATATTGATTAACTATTATTCCTAATGAGAGGGGTTTCAAAAGTGCTCATTTTACCGTGAATAACCTATATGCATGCGTATCCTTTAAAACGTCGCACGACACAAAATATAATACAAGCATTGAAAATTGTCGTATCTAACTGAAGTACGCCCAACCCAAGTTTAATTTCCGATGCCTTTAACTTGCAAACGAAATGATAATTGTATGCCGAATCCTCTTGACAATTAGTATTTGGGTGAACTTGATTGCAGGCAGAGAAAAAATGTATAATACTCTCTCCTACAGACATATGCGCGTATAAATATATTTACTAGCCTACAGGCAAGCTTGCGTACATTTCAGTCTAAGATATTGAAAACATGTATGAAAGTATGTGAACTTATCAAATATTTAAATGGAGTCTACTTTTTATTTAAATTTCTACGAGGTGAATAAAAAAAATGCAGAAAACTAATTAAAAGAGGAAAATTTCAAATGATGCATTGCGATTCAGATGTATGGTAAATATTATTGCAATTGTACGCATAAAACTGTATAATCAGATTACTGCTAAGCAGTTGGTTTTACGTCGCAATTTTCAGCATAAAAACACGCGAACTACCAGCTCCCGATTCGAAGCACGTATTCCGAGAAATGGAGTTGAGAGTGTCTCGCGTTATAATTTCACCAACAACTTCATCAAGACATAATATCCAGAAATAATTTTGGAACTGCACAATAAATAAGCAAATCGCCATAAAATATTTAGGCTAATATACATACACCAAAAGATCCTTCAACAATTCGTTAACTGTTCAAGCGGTCAAACAACAATTTTATATAAAAATACTTAGAAGAAATGGATATCAACAATCACGAGGAGTGTGTATATGTATGTGTGTATATACATGTATGTATAGGTATACATAATATTATTTTCCCGTTAGTAAATAGATAATGAGAAAGCTGGTGAAGGGGGTTGGGGGTTCGAACCGTAGGATGGCCATGGCATCTGGCAGTGGACCAGTAGTGGCATCTAACAGTGGACAAAAGGACTGGCTCCCAAGATGGCGGTCATTACCTTGACCTCAAAATTTACCGTTTTCCCTAAAAAAACATTCAAAATTCCTGGAAATTCCCTTAAAATTTCCCGATTTGCCCTCCGAATCTGCAAAAAGTGTCCATACCGAAACATTTTATGAGTCTCTCAGTCTTAAAATAGCATGAACTTGTTTCAAGAATGTTCCAGTTCATAATATGTCATTCCACCTTTCCTGCTCTGTCATTGTGCCTATCATGCTCAATCATTCCACCTCAACATCTTGTTTTTAGACGTGGCATGGGTGCCAGCACAGGTTATAATTATAAAAAAATTTAAAGTTATTTTCAGTGTCTTGCCAACATACCTGCTGCAGGAGTTAACATAACGAACACACACCCCTCGAATAGACATACCCAAACCTATAACATTTGGAAAAATAATTTCCATATATATTAAGTATACATCATTTAAGCCTGTGCTGGATCACACGTCACGTCTGGAAACAAGATGTCTAGGTGGAATGACAGAGCATGATAGGCACAATGACAGGGCATAAAAGGCGAAATGACAGAGCATTAACTGGAACATACTTGAAAAAAGATCATGCTATTTCTAGACTGAGTGACTCATAAAAATTTTGGGTAAGGAAAATTTTGGCAGATATGGAGGGAAAATCGGGACATTTTAAGGGAAATTCTAGGAATTTGGAATGTTTTTCAGAGAAAACGGAAAATTTTGAGATCAAGGCCAGGGTAACGGTCATGGCCACCATCTTCGGAGCCAGTCGTTTTGTCCAATGCTAGATGCCACTACTGGTCCACTGCAAGATGCCATGTCCATCCTCCCGTCCAGACCCCTCCCCCCTCCCAAACACCAGCTCTCTCTCTCTCTCTTTCTCTCTCTCTCTCTCTCTCTCTTCTAACTAATCCCGTTTTTAACACATTCGCGTTTTCGTAAAGGGAAGAAATTTTTTTACGAATACATTTTACCTCTGGAAGCGCAGATATAGTTTAACAGAGGAAAACCGGCCCCAAGGGGTAGCACGATGATGAAAAAACAGGAAGATTTGATTTATTTCAATCTTTTTTGTCCGTACGATTCTCTTTTTCCGCCCTGACACAGCCACGTCAAGTTGGCACCGTTGAGCGGAGCAAGTAGACTTGGTAACACGTAACGAACACTGACCTGAGTTTTGCGATCCAGTGACGAGCTGCTGTAAACGATAGTGTCCTAAAAATAATTTGCACTATTTTTAACATTTTGTGTTTATTACTAACTAAGCTGGCAAGAAATACTAGACAACCACAAAAATAAAACATTAGAAACTTCCTTCGTGATACATTATTATATACTTACTTTCCATTACCTACGGTTATTCTGCTATTCTGCGGATAAGCTCGCTGGCAGAACTAACTGCTAATTTCCATACGTAAACTCATTTCTTTCTGGCAGTAACGAAACTAAGCAATGATAGTGTATGAACCGTAACAAGTTCTATTTCTTGACATATCACCATCATGCATGATCCTCGAGATCAATAACGCAACATCACACCTGTCCTTATAGCACATCGTAAAAACGTTCGATTAGCACACATTGTGATGAGACACCAGTCTCATACTACGTTCTCGTCCTGTGTCGCAGCACATCACGAAACTGTGATTCTATCAACAGCCAACAAAATTTTCGCCTGCCTGAGTTTCCTCACGATAACGGAGCTTGTCTAACCTTTGTTGAATAACAGATGAGCACCAAGAAGCTACCTCAGCGAGGCGCCAAGCAATTTGGGTAGAACAAGTTTACACGACAGATACATGTATGACCTATCAGTAGGGGCAGTGATATTTCGCGAAAAAAATTCGAGACAAGATACAGTCCAAAGCACTGTAGAGTCGTCCAGCTTCTTTGATTGGCTAAAAAATGTTCTGGCCGTGTTAACCGTTTATGCACGAATCACGAAGGTTCAGTGTCGGAGTTATATAGTCCTGAGTGGCTTGGTCAAATANTGTTGACAGGAAGCCTCTGTTATAAAACCGCACTTACTTCTAGACCTCCATAGAAACATTTCTGGTTCTACAATTCTATGGAGAGTTCAGGCTTGTGCCGAAGAATAATGATCTGCCCGACTGTATCTGCGATTCCAGGACATATTGGAACAATTGCCATCGCAGCTTTAGTACTTACAACCCGAACTCAGTGTTCGGGGAGGTAACGTGTTCGATTCGGAACGGCAGCGCTGGCTGATGGTTTTATTCGTTTGGAATGATTTGATCATTTATAATGCGCACTGCGGGAAAATAAACACGTATGTACAAATACTGTCATTCCCGTTAATTTTTTCACTCCCTAACGAACCCACATAATTCGACCCGTCGCGTAATCCTTCACTGTTTGTAAACATTATTTAAGAGTCCTCCCTAGTTTTAATATGGGTCTCATTCTAAGCAGTTGTGTCTAATTTATTAAAAAAAAACTGAACGAAATTGAAATGTTCCATTTTTTTCAGGGAATAAATTTTTTGGTAGAGATTTTCTCGCCAATTCATAAATTTGGCTACTGAAACATAACTTAAATGTGCCTATTGAAAAGTATCATGGTCAGCCAAAATCGCAGTGCGTATCTATCTGTTTACCACATTAATTCTACTGTAAAACTACAATGCCATGTCATTCCTGAACAGATTGCTGTATTAAAACTTTATAGTCACAGTTTAAAATCCATAGAGAACACAACACACGCGAAGATTGTTTAAGCTGTTTCCCATCGCCGTCGTGATACTTCCTTACGGCCTGCCGCAACCTTGCAGCGTTAAAAAAAATTATTACTAAGGAGACCCCTTAAGTGGTTCCGAGTACAGCAAGAAGAAAAAAATGTAAACATTCAATGCAAAACTCACGCTAATAGCTGGAGTTTTCCCCACCATCACAGAATAGGCAAGAGAACAAAAGTGAATCAGCGTTGCGGTCCCTTTGATGCGGGGATACCCGCTCGTTGATTGGCCACGGGAGGCTCCGGAAACGGACAGTGTGTCTGGTTGGCTACTGCGTGCTGCAGAAGACTTCCTGCTGGTCGAGGTGCCACCTGCACAGTTGCTCTACAGGCGCTCGCTAAATCCATCGGCGTTCCACCATATTACTGGCGCCAGCAAGGTCATATCGTGTGGCTGGAGTTCGCGATACACGCCACAGTTTCGCTTCTATATTCTCAGACGTTCTGTACCATCGCCGTTATTTGCTCGAAACGGTCGCTTCGTCAGGAGTGAATCCTCAAGGATTAATTAGCTATGCGGGAATACGATAAACAAGAGCATGCTCTTTACCGAGCATCTCTGCGNCAGGAGTGAATCCTCAAGGATTAATTAGCTATGCGGGAATACGATAAACAAGAGCATGCTCTTTACCGAGCATCTCTGCGAAACCATCAAACGAATCGAGTCCACACGAACACTTCAAATATGCGAGAGTGATGAACGGTAGCATCCGCGGTTTTTGCGTAGCTTTGAACATTGGGAACTTTTCCTCGTACGCGATAACCTCGGAAACTAATTTGAAGGATGTTAAACAGCTTGTACACATACGGTACGTACCCCTTCAAATGAGTGCATACAGGTTGGACGAGAATAAATCGATTAAACGGTGATTTCAAGCGGCCATGTTTGTCTTTGTTCCTTACCGGACACTCCAGCATCCATACCCCATGTGGTGTCGTTTTTAAAACGTACTTTTCATGCACTTTCACCTGTACATAGTACATCCGCCCTCGTAAATAGGCCTATTGTATACATCTGCGGGTTCGGTTACACGTATAGATTCTACAGTCATATGTACACTCGAGCCATAGCTATTTTTTAACCGACTGCCGTCCCAGGAAGTAATTATTAGAGACGATGTCTTTCGCGGAAAAGTTTACCTGTTTGCTAGGTTTCAACGTACTGTGCATGCTTGAGATATGTTTCTTCGACTATTAGTTGCGTGTGTATAAAACTACTATCTCATTTATCTGAACCAATGAGAATTGAGGCACTCTAAGATTGAACGCTTGTAACTGGTCTGCAAAGTGTCGGTGAGACGTAAAAGGATCCAGACAGTACACTGTTTTGGAAAATACGTGGACTCAAAAAAATTTTTTCACGATTTTCCGCTGTCTTTAGTAATCATTTTCACCTTCGACCAGGTGTCAGGGAATTAGGTCCTTGTAATCCTCGACATCCAGCGCGCGTCTAAAACTGCGATCCGGAAACGAAAGTAACTGAGGACGAAATGTGATACGAGTCATCGGATGAACTCCCGAAATTCTTGAATATCTATAGTCCATTCACGGTTACATCAATTTTTTTCTGAAGCCCTGTTAAAGTTCTACTTCCAGAATATTCCTCCGCCTCATGCCAACCAAGCTTAACAGAGTTTTGATAATTACACCAACATCACAGCACGCCGTATTCCTGCGCAATCAGTGTAATAATAATTCGCGTAAGAACTATTTCTTACTAGCCATTACCAACATACTTACATTCTTTCTGAATTCACTCATATAAACTACGAATAAAATAATACAGTTTATGGATAAAATACACGCAAAAGTTTAATTTAGTAATATATGAAGTATTTTTATGTTAACACAAGTTTAAAAAAGTTCGTGATACATGACACACTAGGAAACAACCAAGCACGTCATATATGTGGTAATTTTTCAAAAGTTTGATTCCAAAAAGTGTGAAGAAACAGCGAATAGACTATCGTCACAGAGTGAGTACACCTTCATGTAATAACTCTTGCGACCCTCTCAGCCATAAGGCCCTCCGGGTTTTCTCCTATACTAGAATCTTTTTTTCCTGTTATAACGTACTCAGGAATTTTAAAGATTTTTAATATGCACATTTTAAGTATAGTTAATCACATACTCACTGCCAAGATAAGGTTTAAATTTCTGATTATAAAAAAGAGTGAGTACACAGAGGCGAAATTACGTGCAATTTCGTTGATGAAGGCGTATACACTCGCTGATTGGCCGTTGCGTACTGCGAAGGATTTCTTGTCAGCCAGGCTTCCGCCCGGCAATTAGGTCACCAGGCTCTGGTTGTTGAACGGCGACGCGCCATGTTGCTGGCCAGCGACGCGTGGTCAACTGTTGCAAGGTAAGCTGTGTTTTGCTCAGTACTGTACCCAATATTTTGCTAGTTTACACATCGGCCACTTAACCGTAGTAGTGCAGTTGACGTCACAGCGCGTGTGTAATGGGTGCCTCGCCGCTCTCTCGTGAGTGGCCGCAGTACATTCAGTTTCTCCCGGCTCCACTCTGGTTACTGGTTCCTGCTGCGTGCGGCGAGCGTGCACAGCACTGAGCAAGCACCAGATTCCCTTGCAACACTTCACCACACGCCACTGCAGCGACGTCATTTTTTGCTGGTGCGTGAAGTTCGCGGTTGAAGGGGGCCGTTTCACTTCCGTCTTAAGTATTCTGTGACGTGTCCTTGACACCAGTATCGTACTTGGTTGACGTGGTTCGCTCAGTATACGCTGCCGTTCTTTAACTCGAACGATGTCAAAACCTGAAGTTGTATTGCGAGTTTAATGTCTAAATTTACAAGCGAACTTATTGTTTCTCGTTTTATACGCCATAGGTAGCGAATTTACACACATTTACATTCTTAATAAGTGCACAGTTCCACGTAGATGAAACACGAGTAAAGTGATCAAGCCCATGACAATGTTAATATTAGTATGGCGGAGAAATATGAAAATAAGACGAAAAGTAGATCCTAACCAGGGCCTTCAAAAGCGCTCAAATTAACCGTGAACAGCCCATAGCTTGAGGAAAGGGTTTTACGCCACTTTGAATAATAGGATCCTGGTACGACGAGCGCTGCAGAAGAATTTGATAATGACTCTGATATTCCGCTAAGTCAGCCACGAATACGTGGGACGTAACATGAGCTGTGAGCGTAATGAAGTTAAGGGCGTTGGTCACCAATAAATTCATTATTTTATTTTTATACGAAATATCGTTTGACTTGTACGCGGTGGCTGCGCGTTTAAACTGCTCGCCTCCCACGAAGGTGAACCGTGCTCAATTCCCGCCCGGGTCACTCCCGAATATCCGCAAGTGGGAATCGTGCCGGAAGATGCCGCTGGTCAGCCGGTTTTCTCAGGAATCTCCCGTTTCCTCCCTTGTATTCAGGCGCTGCTCTATTCTCACTTCATTTCACTCTCGTCGGCTTGCAAGACCCCGTTGTTAAGAGCCGCCAAAATATGTCAACTCAACTTGAAGACATTACTTGTAAGACTCTTTCTTTGCATAAAAAAAACTTTATATCACCTAGTTTTTTGCAATATGTCATGTAAAAATCACAGTTTTATTGTTTTTTTTTTTTGGATGTACAAGTAATATACACTAAAACATATACAGAAAATTTAACAAAGGTGACACAAATATTTTAAGGTATGTTAAGAAACGTTAATTTTACAAAAAAATTGCACAGACTGCTACAAAAAATATGCAAAAATATTTCTTTATTTTAAGTTATTTTTAAAAATTTCAAAAGCATTTCATGGAGTGATTGTAAATATTTATTGAAGTGACTTATGGTATCTTATTTCAATCTGAACTGTACATCTCATTTCGGTAAGTGAGTTATATTTTATTATTTATATGTCCCAAAAACACTAAAATTGTGATTCTGGCATGGAATTATGCAAATAAACAAGCGGCCAAAAAAAAATTTGTTGTGCGAGGAAATAGTACTTGTAAATAATGTCTGCCAAGTTGATGAGTATTTCGTACAAGTATAAAATAAAAAAAAATTTTTTGTGTCCAGCACCTTTAAAGAAGAAGAATTTCTTCTCCGGAAGAACCAGATTTCCCCGTGCGGGCTTCGAGTCCACGCGTGCTCTTGCGTGAGTTTGCACGCACAGCTGCTCACATGGGCGGGCGTGACACAGTTAACGCGGCTTGCAGTCATCGCACGTGCGACGCTGTGCAGCTCGCCTATCGCCGGAGCGCTTGCGCGTTTTAATAACCGTGCAAATAAACACCTTCCCCACTTGCTGTACGACACCAGCACTCGGGCGCACGCGAAAGAAATGTGCATGGAGCTGAAGATTGTTTGCAGCTATTACAAACACTTGCCCAAAACGCAATAATCCATTTCTCACGGTAGGCCACGGATAACGCAAGAATAACAGAACTGAAATCTGTACCGTACATCGCGAATTGCAGCGCTCACACGCGCCCCAGAAAAATTGGCGAATTTGCGAATTTTCGGTGTATCTGGATTATTCGTATACGATCAATTATATTTTTACGACAATAACAAAAAGGCGTAATGCCAGTCTCATGCCTAGGGTTGGCAACTTTTTCAAATTTACCATATACGACGTATCCGACAACTCCAAACACGACATCTGAACCCAATGAGATGGCAAATAAAATTATTACAAACAAAAATATCTTTAAATTATATCTGCAATGTGCAAAAGTCAGTATTAAACAGCAACGTTTTCTCTAAAAAATACACACAAATCAAATAACCGTTGCAAATAAATGCATAATTCAGTGTGATTATAACACGTATTTTATTCGTCCTTAAAACACACGACACCACGACTCGGAGGAAAAGAGGCTGTGCACAACTTGGCAAGCGTTACTTCCACGAACGTACTTGTTGACGAATGCCACCTGTAGGCGCAAGTTGTAACTACATGCGGCCACTGGCTTAGGGATATACGACGTTCCGTGCTATGTCCATACAGGATATTTCCTTCGGGCCCAGGATACGAAAAATCCTGTACAACACCAGACAGTTGGCAACCCTACGCACACCGGATGCGAAAAAAAAAACGATCCGAAAAGAAAAAGAAACAATTTCGATGGAAACCGTCGCAAGTACGGTATTAGCATACGTGGCAATGGCGAGCCGCACGCATGGTGCGACACTTGTCGAAAACGATCACAGTCTGATTGCAGTCACGCTTAAGGCTGTTCACGGTTACTTCCAAATTTTCCGGAGCCCTGCTAAAGTTCTACTTTCAGGATATTCCTACGCCTCATGCAAACAAAGCTTAACCAAGTATAGAGAATTACGCCAAAGGGACAACGCACTGGATTATTGCGCACTCAATGTAATATTATTTTGCAAGATTAACTATTTCTTACTAGGCGTTACCAACACACCTATTTTAACCCTGTTTTATTCATATTAATTATTATTTAAATACTGTAATTTATAGATAGAATACAAGTAAAAGTTCAAATTAACTAAAAATAGGTACTTATCTATTAACACACGTATAAAACGTTTTTAAAATATGGAATGTTTAAGAAACAACCAAGCTTGTCGTACATAAGGGCGAGTTTTCAAAGGTTTGACTCAAAATGTGTGAAGAAAACGCGAATCGACTATATCTCTCTAGGCATGCGCGAACAGGAAAAGGTGCACAAAAACCAACGCACGTGGTTCGCGCGCTAGTGTCGTGCGTCAATTTGTTCAGTGCATTCAGCCATGGAGTTAGATGCTGGTAAGGTGGAAGTTGTGGTATAAGCTACGCATGTGTTATACATCCAAAGAGTATTAAAAGCCTCCTTTCACGACATAGCTTTCAAACAAAAACACTTTGTCAATTTTTGCCCGAACCACTTTTCTACAAATTATTTAGTAAAAATTTTAATATCTTGGAAATTGCGGATAGATTGAGATGTATAGCCTTAACAAAAACACAAAGCCACAAAACCACAAACTCTTATTAATCTACTCCCACCTGCTGTATTGCAGCATGTTTATTCTCTTCTGGGCAGGAAGTGNACTTTGTCAATTTTTGCCCGAACCACTTTTCTACAAATTATTTAGTAAAAATTTTAATATCTTGGAAATTGCGGATGGATTGAGATGTATAGCCTTAACAAAAACACAAAGCCACAAAACCACAAACTCTTATTAATCTACTCCCACCTGCTGTATTGCAGCATGTTTATTCTCTTCTGGGCAGGAAGTGTGTGTGTGTATTTAATTTTTTTTACGATGTTGTGAAAGATAGCAGAGATACATCTAAAATAATTTATCATCTAAAACCCTATATATTCTTTTGTTCGATCGTTCCCGAGCTAGGCAGTGCCCTAAACAAAACAAGTATATTTTACGTTGACTGGATGAGCCCAACAACTGCGGATAATTTCTTTCTCATTAAATACAAAAAAAAAAATACGTGTGTAATTCCAATCAACTTTTTTTACTGCCATTTTGATGTAAACTTCACCACAACAGGCTGTTCACAGTAAAGTGAGCGTTTTTGAGGCCCTAGTTACTTTTTTCGTATCAACCATTGTTTATCCTTCCACCACTTCGTTAAATAAACATTGCCACGTAAGTAATAAACATAGTGTGTATATTTTACCAGGCCCGAAAGTTAACGTCTAGGGCTACGATAAAATATATTTATTGACTCTCTTCCCAGAATGAGAAGGGTTCAGAAAGTGCTCACTGTACCGTGAATACCCTATACCTGCTGTCACGCCTGAGTTAGTCTGCGACGGTTTCTTTACGTCGCAAACATTTTAATTACGTTTGGGACAAAAATGTTTCGTCTTCAACAATTATGTTGCTTCCTGTGTGCAACCGGCCTAAAATTCATAAAATACACAAGGAGTAGTTTCAGCAGAAACCAGATGTTAATACATAATACAGCACACTTAAAAGACGTCAAACGTAGAACTGATTTTCTACATTGCTGCCAACTATACTGAAGATATGCCACTCAAAGTTTGCATTAAACTGCAGGCGTTCTAGGACAAGAATATATTATTTTTTCAAATGCTGATTTAAAAAGGTCTCAACGAAACATAAACCAGCAGTAGCCACAAGTGTTAAGGACATTACTGACAATTTGCAGCTCTTCTTGACGATTCGAGAAATTGGCCTTTGTTAAAAAAAAGCAAAAAAATTCAAACTCGGCGGCGACGTTTTGATGTTACCACCAGCTTTCTTAAGCTGGACTCACAACCTTCCGTCACACCCGTCAGTCATCTGTCCGTCAGTCAGTCATCCGTCTGTGTTTTCATCCGTAGGTTGAAATCGATTCACAGCAATCAGTCATCCGTCAATCCTTCTGTACGGCAACATTTCAGTGAGACAACTTAACATCGTGATCTTTCTTTAGTTGGAGGTATATTTTGGTTGGAATTACATTTCCAAGAGAAACATTTTGGGGAAATAATTTTTTAACGTGATAAGAATTTATACTGAATTATTGTTTACATTTTTAATTCATTAATTTAGCACCAAAGATAAATAAACGCATATCTACCGCCTTGCATTTTTATTTCAAAGTGCGTATTCGCGTCTACGAAATGTAGTCAGAAGGCGGTGGCCCATCCGTCCGTCTGTAGAAAGTTAAAGTTTAAGAAATATTTGACGTATGGACGGATAGAAAAAAAAATTTCCCTGAGATTGGTTGAAGATCACGTGACCGCCGGACGACCAGGCGACTGACGGTTGCGACGAGTGGTTGTGAGTCCATCTTTATTTGTCGCATGGATACGGATTTCGGTAAGAAGATAAAAAGAAGACCGAAATTAAATATTACGAATACGGCTGTAAAATTTCGAATGGTGCTGGAGGGAATAAATATTTGGACGACTAATTCCACAAAGGCGTCAGAAATGAGTGAGATAGTGACATTGCAAACAAACCACAGTTGTAATGCGTTAAAAAGGCCCGGTGAAATGTTAATGTGAGGTAAATCGTTTTAACGTGGACAAAAAACATAAACATCCGAAAGTTGTTCTGAGTAGGCCGCCGAACGGTATGCAGATATCCAGCAGAAAACGTTTTATTAGAAAACCTTCCGACATGTCTGAGTGAGGTCTGCTTACGAATTGCATTTACGAAACGTGATGCGTCTGTATACGTTTTTCAGCTCCTCCATTTCTCTCTAAAGCATGTTTTTGTGACAGAGAAAACGGCTCGAACGGTTGTTTTCGCGGTAATTTTTAGGTATGAACATTCCGGTACAAAACATTAAAAAAGGAATAGGGTCTCAGAAAAGTTGGAATTAACAGGAAGTCCATTCACGGTTACTTCACACTTTTCTGAAGCCCTGCTAAATTTCTGTACTTTTGGTTTCCTATTACGTATCCTTCCGCTGCACGTAAACATAAACACTGCCATGAGGCTTCTACTTTTTAACCGTCAAATGCTTTGTTTACTGTTTACAGCTTTTCAAAGAACTCTGTCCTATTTCAAAAACCATTGCGTACAAATATTCAATTTAGGCCTATAACCATATTCAGGTCAGCTTTATGACTTTTAAAAATGTCTATGTTGACGATATTCTTACTGTTATTATTTTGCATTGCTAACATATTTGTTGTACACGATACAGAACATCACACATAATACACGTTAATATTTTGCCGCGACTGTGTTTAACCCTGCTACAACTGTGGGGGAAGGAACTGTAGTATTTAACCTCTTGTTATTGAAATGTGTTGGGTTATTTCGTTAAAAGGACGGCCTCAGTTAGAATGAATATTAAAACGAAGGAACAACCAGTGCAACGAAAATACAGTAAATTCAAGCACGCAACTCGCGTTGCATATTTTTTGTACGCGGCAGTGATAAACTTGATAAAAGAAAGTGGTGAACATGCACACAAATAGGCTTGCCGTAACTTCTATTTCGCTCATATTTATTTGCATAGGTTCTTAGTTTTTACCAGGTTTATTTCATTATTTATTAAACTTTTGCGGGCTGGGCTTAGTAATTTGTAGGGATTGTGGCAAACATTCAAATCGTAGAAACGTAAGCACGTTACACAACTGTGTTTCAAACACTTTGGGGCAAAGTTACAAGTTGTTATCAATAAACCGATGTGATTTTCAAATAATTAACTTCGTCACAAAAACAGTTCGCTGTTAAAACGTATAAATTTCACACGTCCAATATTGGCACTCACACACACACACGTACACACACGACCACGACGCAGCCAAACCCTTTCACACGCAACGATCACAACACACGTTACAGTACATTTATTACTGCCATGGAAACACAAATTTATCACAACATCGTAACCTGCCTAGGTAGGTTTAAAAAACACGACTTGTACAAACGTAATGTAGTAACTTTAAGTATTTTTCGCAGAAGTAAGAAAAATTAATACTTCGTTCAAGGAAAAGGGCAACACGCCATATCATGTCGCCGGTCACCACTTCTACCAACTTCGGATTTGTAACCGTCCCGCCATCACATCTAAATATATTATAATAAGTATTCAAACATTAAAATCTCTGTCCAGTTGTAAATTACAAATTCAAAAATCATAATTTTTGCTGTAATAAGTATGAATTATACTAAAATTGAAAACATGTATAATTTTTTTCTGCTACTACTAGCGGTGAGAGAGAGCGAGAGNGGGAGAGAGGGGGAGGGGAGAGACAGAAAGAGAGAGAGAGAGAGAAGAGAGAGAGTTTATTGAAGTTTCTTCCTCGGCTGAAAAAAAAAACACTATGTGACTAGGACCTACGCACCGCAATTTTCGCTGATATTTTTAACACTAACAATTAAATATGTTTTTATAGGGGCTACGTAAAAATTTTAATATTTCAATAGGCAACGTTTAATTTACAAATAGCATACCAAAAAAACTAGGTTCAAATAATATTTTAACCCTGAACTATTTGTTACTAGCCGTTGCCAACACATCGCTGCTCACACTGTTTTAATTCGTGTTGAATATGAAATAAATATTAAAAAGGTTATAGACACGAAGTTAAAGTTTCATTTATTCGAAAATATAGTACTATAAAGTTAATAAGTGTTATGCACTTGTGGTATACAAGTTATTTAAAAAAAACAGATTGACATATTACTCCTAGGTTGATTTTTCAAAGATTTGTTTCAAAACATCGGAAGAAACCGAGAATGGACTATAACAGGCAGGCCACACGAAGCCACCGCCAGAGGCGCGTCGAGCGGTGGACGGGAGTCAGTTTTCTGCGCCGCACGCATAACGCTCGCAGATTGGAATGACGATGAAGGAGGTTCGAGTAGGGGAGTAAGAGGGGGCAGGAGTGTCACATGGCGAGACAGAGACAAAAACAGTGACATTGGGTTTGGCCGGCGGGGGAAGAGAGGCCGACTCGAACGCGGAGGTCGCGCGGAATACAAAGCAGGCCGCCTAATTCGCGCGCAGTCTGCAAGCCCGCCGCGGCGGCCAGAGGCAACTGCCGCTCCAATTCTGCACACGCTCTCCGGGTACACTCCGCCCAGAAACAAAAACCCACGCCCCCGCCAGCCCCGTCGCTGTGACTAGTAAACAGACGTGTGTGTGTGTAAGTACGTATAAATCGTGTGCGTGTGTGTGGAGATTCGGGTGGCTCTTCTGGTGGTCTTCCGATCACCGTGGTTCAGCAGGGTATGGCCTGATCAGCACTTGGATGGGCGACCGTCCGAGGAACGCCCCGTAGCCGAAGGCGGACATCAAACTAGGCAGGCCCACTAGGATCATCACAAGACTAGAAGTTGGGGTTGTGTCGACAAGGCACTCAATTCAACCTGTCCCAGACTGGGACACCAGGCAATACTTGCCCGTTTTTTTGGGTGGTTTTTAACATAGATATATTGAGACCATACGAGGATGAAGCGATGCTAATATGGAGCAGCGCCGGAATGTATGGGCGGGAGATCGCCGAGAAAACCCGCTGACCAGCTGCAGCGTCACGCACGATTCCCACATGAAAAATCCGGGTGTGACCCTGACGGGAATCGAGCACTGTTCGCCTTGATGGGAGGCGAGTAGTCTAACCACTTTACTACCGTGGCCCCATACATATAAATAACACATTTCCATAGGCATACGGTGGTGTTTGGGGGGGGGGGCGGTCACCCCTCCACTTTTCAACCAGCAGGGGCGTTGCCATCATGCAAATATAAAACACTGGTTCGTCATTCACTAATTCTGTTCGCAATAAGTAATTATAACTCACTGTAGAGTCATTGCCTCATTATTTTCAAAATATTCTTACATAACCAAATACAGCAGTAACTATTCCAGTGTAAATTACTTTCTTTTTTTAAATTTAAAACCTTGGCGCGCATGAAATAATAGTTACATACAGTGCATAACCGCATGCACAACATATACAACATACTGTATGAGTGAGATGTAGAGGCAAAAAAGAGATAAGAGTTACATGAACATTGGTAGTGTTATAGAAAGTTTGAGACTTTGCCTCCTTTTGGAAACAGGAAGTCTGCGTCTATGCTTAAGTCTATATATGTGTGTACGGAATGTTACAAAATTCGAAAACTCCGATTTGTAGGGACGTTAGATAACCATAGGTCGGAAATAGATAATCGAGGTACATTTTGACGTGATTGAGAATCAAGCCATTATATTTAAATTCAATTAATTGCAATCCTTTACAAAAAAACTGTACAAAATAGCGGTTTCTTGCGTCAATACAAGATCTGTAACGACGTGCCACAGCCTTCCAGAGACCTCAGGTATGTGCTGTAGATAACAGGCAGCTGCAAGCACCCGGGCAGCGAGCTCTTCCTTCTATTAAGATGGACTCACTGCATGGCCTGTTCGTTCACCCGACCTCGCACCGCGAAACTATTTTGTGTGAGTTCGTTTTAATTGCCCGGTGTATTAGACTACTCTTTCTGCTGTGTAAAAGACGGCCGAATATTGTTCAAAGCATTTATTACTTTCATAAACACATGTCATTAAACTGAAATGAAATTTTTTTATTAATGTCCACTACAACGTAATGCTATCACGGTCTTTACTAGAGAAATCTACAGCACATTAGGCTACATCGGCAATTACCATATTAAAAATGTAAAGGAAACTCTCCTTTTTCGTTTCTCTTCTCCCCTCCTTTTGTATTGATCTTATTCCGAAACACAATCAAACAGTTTTGCTAGCAACGAACTGGCACAAAGTATCTAAGAGATATTTTCTAGCGATCTTGAAAAGTATAACGTTTCCTTCTTATATTACTAGGAGAAAAAATCACTACATTACACGTTGTGAACGTGTATGGCCCTTATCATTGACAATATAAAAGTATTCGGCCAAGACAGTCAACGCTATAATTTCATTTCTGTGCAGTTGCCTTCTTATCCAAATTTGCTAAAGCCCGGAGGCAGTGGGTTCAAATCGTAAATAAGTAGTGGTTGCTATCGTTTTTAATTCTGAAGGTTAAGTTTTGTATACACTGAAATAGCAACATTGGAAAGTATCAATAACAATAATATTCTGAAAAGAAAGTGTGATCATGAAACAAAGTGATGTGTTGCGTATGCAAATAAATCACTATTCGTGATCTGTTTTAAACACTGGAAAATGTAAGTGAACAGAGTGAAAATAACTTAACCGACTGCACTACGTTGAGGAATGAAGGGACTCGCAGTACGATAACTGAGTACTTCAGAAAGCCCTGCTTAAGATCTACTTGCATGCACGTTGTGTCTTCTTGCACCATATGTAAAATTAACATCGTCATGGACCTGATCGCTTTATTCATGCNACTTGCATGCACGTTGTGTCTTCTTGCACCATATGTAAAATTAACATCGTCATGGACCTGATCGCTTTATTCATGCATCGGTAAAGTGAAACTGTCAAATTATTATACAAATATGTAGTATACAAATTAGCTCATTCTAACACTTATCTGCGTTAAAAACATAAATAAAGTAAAATTAATCATTTCAGTATTTACCAATTAATACCCAACGTTTCCATTACAATGTTAAAACATTGAACTATTTTCCCTGCGTCGTTACCAACTTCACTGGGCGCAAGTCACTCAAGAGTACCCGTTAAAATTATGCTGGGTGCTCAGTTGACCGCGAACAGCTTATATATATATATATATACACAACACTGTCTCCGAAAGTAGTCTGGCGAAGGTAAATGTGTGCCGTGGACAGAGAACANTATATATATATATATACACAACACTGTCTCCGAAAGTAGTCTGGCGAAGGTAAATGTGTGCCGTGGACAGAGAACATAATTCATTTACTGCAGCAGTTGACCGTACGCTCGCCAGACACGCCACTCGAGCACCGCTACTGAGAGCTTAGGTAATTACATTTCCGACCTGAACGTCCCGCCATCGACGATGGAAGTGTCCGGGTGGGACATGGAGTGCGAAGCTTCTGGAAGAGGAGAGGGTGTGGGGGTGGGGGACTCGGGGATGTTGAAAGCTCTCCGAAGTTGTTGTGGTGTACAGGATCGTTCCCAAACACCCGCCTGCGGCGGAGTGCGGGAGTCGTCGAGCTATTAGCCGGGGAGTGATAGCGACGCGAAAGATGGCGTCTCTCCGATACCAGACAACCTCTTCAGCCTTTCTCCTGTCCCTGACAACTCGCAACCCCCCCTCCCCCCACAACCAAGTACGTGTTTTCGTCCCCTCTCCCTCTTGAGTACACCGCTGCCAACTCTGTTGATTTACTACCACGTTTGCGGGATTTCAAATTTCCTACCCTGTGAGAAAAATTGTTATCTAAAGTCCATTAACGGTTACTTCCAACTTTTCTGAAGTCGTACTAAAGTTCTACTTCCCAAGGATATTCTTCCGCCTCATGCAAACTAAGCTCAAACGAGTCTAGAAAATTACACCAAAGGGACAACGCACCGCATTTGTGGGCACCTACTGTAAGAGTATTTTGCATAAGAAATATTTCTTGCTGGGCATTGCCAACACACCTATTTTCTCACTGTTTTTGTTCATATTATAAATGTAATCGAATAGTTTATGGGTACAATGAAAATAATAACAAGAAACGTATAAAACGCTTGTGATACATGGCGTGTTTGGGAAACTTTTCTGGAAGCAAAAACATATATATCATATCTGGAGTCCTCGAATGTAATATTACAACGTGCATATGGTGCAGTAACAATTAATATTTCTACGATATTTCTGTAGTTGTCGTTCGTGAATTGGTAGCATTGCATCATTATTTTTTTATTTTTTTTTAGGTTGTTGCTATTTCAGTTTTTTGGTAACTTTGTCACGGCTACAATTACATAATATGGGCATTTGTGTAAATGTAACTGTGTCGAATAAAAATATTTTAAAGGATACGTAAAATTGTTATTATTAAAGTTGAATTTAAATTACGAATACTTAACTATTTCTGCCTAGTGGATTCTGGTGGATATTCGCGTGTAAGCTAGTGGAATTCTCGGCTTCAGTGTTGGCAACACTGCTGCTTCCTCGTCTTTGTCGAGACAGGGGTGGGAAAGGAAGTGCCGATACACGACGTCTGCGTGAGGAGGGGGCTTAACTAACTTCGTTCTAATTAACCGGCTCGATTGCGTCAACAAGCTGGGAGAAGGCAGCCATGGTGTGCTGGTAAAAGGGTTAGGGGGGTGTTTCGGGGCTGTAAAACAGGCTCGAGAAGGTTTGCGGGATTGTGGGGTTCGCGTGCACAAATACCCCCTCCACCCACACTAACCTCCACCACAAATTCGACCACGGGGCCCGTGACCAGGTGACCTTTCCCCACTCATTTACATCCGGCACACGTCCGGCGCCAACGGCAGAAAAATGCAGTTCGAGTCGAGTCGAGCAGCATCCGTGATTCTGCCACACGCCGCAGACAAAATAACAATTAGACTACTACTAATTATCAGCTGAATAAAAGTTTAAAGCATCAAATTTCAGAAAAATTACCCTCCCCCTTTTGCCCGAAACACCGAGCCAAACCCACTCTCACAAAGTAAAAATAAGTAAACGTGTACATGGACTCGAATAGGCCTACTTTGGCAAAGAATCGTGGAAACTATTATCAAGTCTTGATTAATTAATGGCGTGTGGTGAGTGCACCCAGGGCGAGGCAACACCCTCCGAGTGACGGTCTTTCCAGCTGGGACCCGTAGGTGACCGTCATCCCCGGACATGACAGAAATGAGACCCTAGAATGGAGCGGTGCTGGAATGCAAGGGCGGGGGAACTGGGAGTACCCCGAGAAAACCCGCCGGCAAGCGGCATCGTCCAGCACGATCCCCACATGCGGAAATCCGGGAGTGAACCCGCCGGGGGGTCGAACCCGGATCGCCGTGGTGGGAGGCGAGCGCCCTGGCCACTACGCCACCGCTGCCTCATTCAAGTCTTGATATCGCACTGAAACATGTTTCCTTATTTTAATGCACGTCTTAGTAACCATCGGCGTTATAATACAGCATTGATGGTTATAACAGTTTCACTTCATTTAACGCACGGATTTCGTGTGTAGTTTCCAGATAACATTAATTCCCCACATGTACCGAAATGATATACGCAAAGGGCAGAGAAAATGGAAAGTTTCAACAGAGTGTACACATGGCAGTTTTATTTCAGTAGTGACTGTCACGCATGTAGATACTATTCCATTTCATTAGCTCAATGTGGATTCTGATAATAAGAGCGAGAACCACTGTGATTCGTCTGGAGTCGAAACTCGTGTTATCGAATATATGTTAGCTCAAAAAATGTTTGAAATTCTAGTATTCGGGCCGCGGTGGTGTAGTGGTCAGACTACTCGCCGCACACCTAGGCGAACCGGGTTCAACTCCCGGAGGGGTCACTTCCGGATTATTGCACGTGGGAATCGTGTCGGACGATGCCGCTGGTCGGCGGGTTTTCTCGGGGATCTCCAGTTTTATCCCGGCGCTGCTCCAATACTCACCTCACTTCCCCCTCATCGGCTCTCAAGACCTCGATGTTAAGAGCAGCCCAAAAGTCTCCACTCCAATCCAATTACAGTGTTTCTAACAAAGGGATGAAAAATTAGTTTGGAGGCTCTTTTAAAAGTGTTTTGAGTACCGCAAAACAGTTATCCTACTCCGTAAAATTAACTTATTGTGCGTATTTGCAAAGCAATACTGGAAAAACATAATTCAATTTTCGAATAATTATTCATCATATTGCAATACACACATAGCGCGCAGTAGAGATATGTCGATTTTTTAATTATAAGGATACGAATCAATAAAAACCACGATTTAATTGTGAATGTTGAATCTGGTAACAGAAAAGAATTGTGTCTAGGATTTTTTGTACCCTGCTGTATATCCATTTCAATAATTCGTTAGTTCCGCAACTCGGCGCAATGCCAAGTTCTTCGCAGCCTCAGACTAATTCTGCTAACACCAACCGCAGGCGGAAGCCGATACTGATATTTACATTTTATTTGAAATTTGCTACGAGCTGCATTTCTACCAAACTTTTGCATAATTTCTCTCATGTATATCATTCATGATGCCCAAGAGAGATGAAAAGAAGTTCAGTTCTCCGTGAAATAGAATACTTCTTAGTTATCCTTCAACAAAAATTTCTCTGATTATCCGATATTATTGAAAGTCTCCGAATACTGATGATTGCATTACAGAAAAAGTACTGTTGTGGATTATAGAAATAGGGAATGAAAATAACAAGATTGAAAAACTATCACACTGGCTTTCCGAGATACGGATGCTTTTCGTATTCTGTACATGATCTAGAATTTGAATTCATAAATGTCATTAGACAAAAAATGTGTTTCTTTTAAAATAATTTTAACACACATCCATAGTGAAACTTGCAACACTGAGTATAACAACGTTCGAAAAAGGTAATAAAAAGCGTTTTTTCTACGTAGGTTTTTTCATAGTATCGCAGTTTTTTTTAAAGAAGTAGTGCAAGGGAAAATTATTACAGGATATTATAACGATTGTATATAGGGGCTGACAAAGTTGGTGAGTTAAGTGTCTAATCTCTGTATATCTCAGCTTTAACTGATTGTGGGGCCGCGGTGGTGCACTGGTAAGATCACACACATTCCACGAAGGTGAGCTGGGTTCGCTTCCCGGCGCGGTCAAACCCGTATGTTCGCGTGTGGGAGGGTTATGCCCTTGACCGATTGGGTTTTCTCGGGGTGCTCCCGTTACCTTCTTATTGCATTCCTCCTCACTGCTCCATATTCGCCCCATTTAACTACCGTCGATGCTAAAGACTTGAGCTGTCCATCGGCGCCCAACTCATTCTCGCTCACTTAAACTACTTGTCCACTGTCTGCCGTTCCAATGAGCAGACAGGTTTACCCTAGACTAGACAGCATGATATCCGGTTCTTGTTTTCTTGAGATTCCCACCTGCCTGGAGCTTTCTTTGTGTTCTGAGGCCGAGAAGAGCGGGAGCGATAAGGGCGACACTGCCACGCGCATGGAGTGAGTCATCGCCACTAAGCGCAAGGCTCTGAACTGTCGCGCAGTGTTCTCGTCGTGCTGCGTATGACTGTGGTACTTTAAGCGGGGCCCCTATAATTTTATTGGTGGAAAGTGAAGTGGGTATCAAGGTTCAATCCAGGCTCCTATCGTAGTTTCGCTCGTGTCTGGGTAAAATGTTTTAAGATACAGCAGTTAAAAAAAAAAAAACATTTTTAACGATGTTTGAGGGCTCGAAAATAAAATTTATAGTATGCGTGATATCTTGAAAGTACCGTTAAGTCACTATCTGAGGTATGTTTTCTTTTCGTAGGAATCTAAATGGCGAGTCAAGGTTAAAGTTCGGCTTCGCCTCTTTTGCAGAAATTCTTCTTAATTACTGAAAATTGTTACGAAAGAGCTTTTAGGTCATTCATACGTCAAAGTGTCTATGGGCGTAGCTGAAATAATGAGTCATGATTATGTAGAGCACAGCAGTATAAGATAGGGTTTGTTGAACATAAGGATTATACAATAACTATTTACGTGACTACTGATCGGGGGAGCTTAAAATGGAATACCAAGATGCTAATTAATTATGTTAAGTATTATCACCTCACGCCATTACTATTACATATCATACAAAATGTACATTTTACGAGTTGTTTAATATTTTGTGCTAAATTTAAATTGTGTGTTATATGCTAGTTGTCAAAAGTCAGGAACATATTAAAATTTTACCAATAAGTTTCTGCCTTTTTGCAAGCAGAAAATAATACACAGTGAAAATTAGATACAAAAGTATTAAATACTAGTAAATTTAAAATTTTCTATAATCAAACAGTCCCAGTAATACCAATGAAACTGAAATTATGACACCAAAACGAAGAATTTCTGCATAATGGGCGGAGCCAGGCCTTAAGGAAATTCCTTCTCAATGTATCAATTTTAAATATAACAGTTTCAAACAAAAAATATTCAACGAAACTATCTCAAAGAATACTGTTACATTAAGAATATTTAAATTTTTTTAATTCTTTTACCAATTTTTTAACACGCATTTTAAATGATAAATTTTAGAAAAAAATACAACACATAAAATTGTCAAGATTTCTTAACGTGCCAGCATTACTTAAAAAAAAAATGCCAAGTAGAACACTTTTTGTTTGAAATGATGTATTGAGAAGGAATTTCAATAACATTGAACATTTATACTACACTCATGGTTACTTCCAACTTTTCTGAAGCCCTGTTAAAGTTCTAGTACTCCCATGATATTCCTCCGCCTCATATAAACAAATCTTAGAAAATTACACCAGGGGATCAACGCACCGAATTCGTGCGCACACAATGTGATAATATTTTGCAGAAGAACTATTTCTTACTAGGCGTTACCAACGAACCTTTTTTTATCACTGTCTTTATTTATATTAATTATAAATTAAAATAACATAATTTATAAATAAACTATAATATTTAAATTGAACAAAAATAAGGAACTTTTATGTTAACACGAGTGTAACGCGCTTGAAATATATGACATATTTAGGAAACGACCAAACACGTCGTACCTGGGATGTTTTTTCAAAGGTTCGATTCAAACAAATGTGAAGGAACAGCGAACCGACTATAAACTTGTCCAGCTGCAAGATTGGTAGGCAGCGTCCTTAGCCGCGATTAAGGTGAAGTGTTATGAGGTGGAAGCAGCGACAGGAATGCAAGGACGAGGGGAGACGGGAGTGTCCCGAGGAAATCCGCCCGGTGAAGGTAGCGTACGCCATGTTCCCCCCGCGAGTGGAAATCCGAGCGACCCGGCCGAGAATCGAACCCGGATCGCTTTGAAGGAAGGCAAGTAGTCTGACTACTAAACACCGCCAGAAGTGGCGGTGGATGCCCGGCCGACTCGACATAGCTTCCTAGAGAGCTCAATTAAGGGGAATGCCTAGTAAACGTTATTAAAAGCCTCAATTTATAATCCGGCCATATGAAAGCATTGCGACGGTGATGGTAAATAGCATAAACAAGCTTAGCGTGTCTTCTGATTCCTTAGAATTTCAAGAGGTGACTATTGATTTGTAATAAAGCAATCTCTTCAAAAAAGATACAGCATTGTCGGTAAAATTTAAAACACTGTTTTGCGGAAGAATAAATATCTTACTTACATCGATTCTTTATGACTGACAATTTACAACGACAGCATTTATATTTCAATAACAAATGTATGAATGGGCAAAAAAATATCGACTTTCATTTATCTCCTGAAAAAAAGATTACATCGAAAGGTTAAATATGTTTTTTTTAAAATTAGAATTGACACGGCTGCTTACAATATGACTTATATGACAACTAAGGGAGGTCTCTTAACCTGCCCCCTAAGTAGATCCTTGTAAAACACTCCGTATTTACGGTGGGAAGTTGCCGCCAGATGTTTTTTTTATCCTCCTTTCTGTTCAAGGCTATAGCCACGTCCCATTACGCCCGTGTATTGTGCCACAATCTGTGTGTCGTGCCGCAGAACACTGTATAGCAGGAATTAGAGCGGGAATGACAACGGACGTGTTGGAAGAGTCCACTGTTAACTCGCCCCACATGCAAACACTGTAGTACACTGAAGTGACAAAAGTCATGGGATAGCAATATGCAAATATACAGATGGCAGTAGTATCGCGTGCACAATGTATAAATGGGCAGTGCATTAGTTGGGCTTTCATTTGTAGTCACGTGATTAATGTGAAAAGGTTTCTGGCGTGATTATGGCCGCACGACGGGAATTAACAGACTTTGAACGCGGAATGGTATTTGGAGCTAGACGCATGGGACATTCCATTTTTAAAATGGTTAGATTATTCAACATTCCGAGATCCACAGCGTCAAGAGAGTGCCGAGAATACCTAATTTCAGGCATAACCTCCCACCATGGACAACGCAGTGGCCGACCGCCTGCACTTAATGACCGAGACCAACGACGTGTGCGCAGAATGGTCAGTGTTAACAGACAAGCAACACTGCGTGAAATAACCGCAGGAATCAATGTGGGACGTACGACGGACGTGTCTGTTAGGACAGTGTGGCGAACTTTGGCTGTACTGGGCTATGCCAGCAGAAGAGCGACTCGAGTGCCTTTACTAACAGTACGACATCACCTGCAGCGCTTCTCCTGGACTCGTGACCATATCTGTTGAACCCTAGACGACTGGAAAACCGTGGGTTGGTCAGATGAATCCCGATTTAGGTTGGAAAGAGCTGATGGTAGGGTTCGAGTGTGACGCAGACCCCACGAATCCATGGACTCAAGTTGTCACAAGGAACTGTGAAAGCTGTGTGGGCTGTTTTTACATGGGATGGACTGGGTCCTCTGGTCCAACTGAACCGACCATTGACTGGAAAGGGTTATGTTCAGCTACTTGGAGACCACTTGCTGCCATTCATGGACTTTATGTACCCAAACCACGATTGAATTTTTATGGATGACAATGCGCCATGTCACCGGGCCTCAACTGTTCGCGATTGGTTTGAAGAACATTCTGGACAATTCCAGCGAATGATTTGGCCACCAAGATCGCCCGACATGAATGCCATAGAACATGTATGGGACATAATCGAGAAGTCGGTTCGTGCACAAACTCCTGCACCGGCAACACTTTCCCAATTATGGACGTATATAGAGGCAGCATGGCTCAATATTCCTGCCGGGGACTTCCAACGACTTGTTGAGTCCATGCCACGTCGAGTTGCTGCACTTCGCCGGGCAAAAGGAGGTCCGACACGATATTAGGAGGTATCCCATGACTTTTGTCGCCTCAGTGTATATTGTCTGTACTTTTACAAAGAATTATTTTGCAAACTATAGGAGCCAAGATTATTTTAGTAACGCTACACGTGAATTAGAGAAAAGTTTTACGATGCGTTAGTGTAGAATGTTTAAATATAATTCCGAATATTAACAAGCTAGCGATGTGTTGTACAGATAAAATATTTATTTTGCAGTTACAAAGAAATATTTGTCACTAGACCTGAAAATTTTAAAAGACATTAGTGGCTTAACTAAAACAAACCTGCCAAATTTAGAATGATAACGCTTTATTTAGTGATTGCAAAGCTCATAGTCAGGAAACTGCGCATGATGTATGAGGAGCAAAATCAAAATTTTGGAGATTCTGGATCCGAATGCAATTTGCTTTTAAAGATTTTACGAAAACAGTGTCACAGAAAACGTAACATTTGTTAGTGACTGTGTTATTTCGTCTACACGTTTTGAAAACAGTTACTCTTTAGGAATCGTGGTTTCAGGAATTTGTAATGTCTTAAACAAAACATGTCTGTCGGAATCGTATAGCAGAAAACTCCAGTCGTGTAGAAATAATAACCGGGAAACCTACATCTTTGCTCAGGGAAACAATTTTACGCCTAATTTTTTAAAATAATTATAGATTTATTTCACATAATTGACTATCAAAGCTTAATAAACACATTATGTAAAGCACGCCAGCAAAACTAAAAGTATCCACTGGTTATGACCCTATATGAATGAAAAATTTAAAATGCTTATCATTGTGGTTTTTTAAAATGTTTAAGACATAAAATTATTTTCTTTTGCAAATGTTACAAAAACTGTGATAGTATTTGACATTCTAAAAATATTATAAAGAATGTACTACGCAGACAGACGAATTTTCCGATATGCGAATAAAACCTACGAGTACATTATATCCCTCCTCCCACCAAACACAGATAACATAATTCTCTGGGTCAAATGTCAAATGCACTGTCATCTAGCTCATTAAATAGCAATCAGTGACATGAAGAATATCAGTTTACACTTTACATTACCTTGCAAAAACGTATAGTAATCACGATGTTAATTGAAAGGCCCAAGGACTGAGGAGGTTTGTATTCGTCTAGAGTTAAAATGAGGGGGGGGGAGGGGTTGGGACTACTTCGGAGAAGCCATCCCCTGCAGCGCAGCCAGCCGACGTCGAACGTGGTACCCTCGGCGGCAGAAACTACGGGACAACCGAACAAGCTCGATCACGAAGGGTACATTCCGCAGTAGCGTAGATGAGTAGGATTAACAGCCTTAAACGTCGGCGATTAGAGTGGAAAGGAAGGTGTGGGCAGGGCGGAGTAATTGCGGCCACCGCTTCGAGTTAACGACGTCCAGAGAGGCTCACTGGGGCCCTGGAAGCTTAAAGGACGTTTCACATTGAGGCTTGAGTTATCGTTACGTTCAGGTATAGCTCACGCAGCAGCGTATCCACGCTAAAATTGTGAATGACGTTAAGTTCAACTTTTTTTACATTATGCGAGAAATCGAACCAACTTCTACAAAAGTTAAATGACGTAGTGCCAACCAATCACGATTTTGTGTTCTCATTTTTATTCCCGCCAACTTCAGCTTTCACAGAGAAAAAAGTTTAATGTTGTGCCATAAGTATTAATGTTACTACAACATTAATTTTTTGTTATCTGTGTGCCGTCAGTAACTAATGTTGCTGTTAATGTAATATACCGTTAAGTTATAATGTTAATCTAGTATAAAGATATTAACGTAACAACATTATATCCTTGCCGTACTGTCAACTTAGTTGATGTTTATGTTGCGGCAAAATAAATTTTGTTTTGAACTGATGTGAACATTGTGTTAAAAAATTTTATTGAATTTTATCTGCTTTAAAAAAAAACATTCCTATGTAAAATAAATTAATTACTATTATTTTGTCACGAAAAGAGATATTACCAACGAAAAAAATAACACATGGGGTTCGGAATCGAACCCGCCCTGTGAGTGCTTAACATTCTCCACTTTATGGAACCCAACGTCCTACCAACTACGCTATCTTGACATGTTTAACTAAGTTTCATATTGTAAGTATTCAATCTAACATAACGACAAACTACAGTTCTCTTTTCCTCTTTCGTTACGTGGAAATACTTTATACTGTATAAATATATGCATAATTGGCACACGTAAACAGCTTTGCAAGGCTTAACAGCTGGTTTAAACTACATTTAGTTTTCAAACTATGCTTTAAAATTTAAAAACAGTGGTTTAATTTTACGAGGTTATCGCTGTTCACTACCATCCACCATTTTTAAAACGTCAAGTCAGTGTGACCTTGTGTTGGTTGGACGTTTCTTTAACGTCACAAGAACACAACATATATTGTTCTTGTTAATTTTAGCGTAATACAACTTTTGGTCGCGGCAACATTACTTACAGGCTTTGTTTAACATTAACACTTCAACAGTATCTTTGTATTACAGTGATATAAAACTTCGTCGAGTTTTATTCACGCATATGGTTCATTGTTCAACGCGACTTCCATTGGTTATACGGCAGACGTCCCATCTGAAGTCAATTTCCTCCCGCACGCGATGCGGCATCGCCGGTGTCACGTCGGCAACTGCGGCCGTAATTCAGTTTCGAAGTTCGGCCACATTTGCAGGTAAGGATGCCACGTAAACTCGATCTTTCACGTAGCTCCACAAGAAAAAGTCCAGCCGTGTTAGATCAGGGGAACGAGCTGGCCATGCTAGCGGTGCGGCCCGACCAATCCACCGACCTGGGAAACGGTTATCGAGGAACTCGCTCACATCTACAGGGTTGTCAGGGGGGGGGGGTACTCCGTCTTGCTGGAAGTTAATGAGTCTTTCTGGTCATATTTGTCAAGAAACTGTTGGAGCACGTCCAGGTACACAATGCCGGTAATAGTCGTCTCCATGAAGAAAAAGGGTCCGTACACTTTATCTTTGCTGAGGGCGCAAAACACATTCACTTTCGGCCTGTCACGAACAAGTTCCAAGGGGGCACGGGGACTTCCGCTACCCCAAATCCTGCAGTTGTGGCGGTTGACTTTGCCAGTGACATGGCATGTGCTTTCGTCACTGAAAACAACCGAGCCCAGAAATCGTTCATCGTCTTCATTCCGCCGCAACGTTTCCGTACAAAATTCCTTGTGCGCACGTTTATCACAATCTGATATGGCCTGCACTATCGACACTCGATACGGGGTTAAGTGTAAACGTCTTCGTAGAACACGCCGCACAGTCTTTTGTTGAATCCCACTTTACCGGGGTGCACGTCTCGTTGACTTGCGTGGACTTCGAGCGAAGCTTCCACATCTTCAGAAACACGCGGCCTACCAGTTTTCACGTTATGGGTCGCAGAACATCCCGTACCAACAAAGTTCCTGTGCGAGGAGTAAAATGTTGGCCTAATGGGTGGTGTTTTGTGATACTGGGTGTGGAATTTCCCTTGCACTTGTGTCGCTGACTGTGCGCATGCGTAAAAGTTATTTTTTGGAACGTCTCGGTTTGGAACAGGATGCATGCGTAAAAGCTATTTTTTGAACGTCTTGGCTTGCAATTGTGCGCATGCACAAAAGTTATTTCTTGGAACGCCGAGTTTTGGAACATTGAACAACGTGATCGTTATTTCCCGGAGCGTCGGAACAGGCGAGAAGTGTTTCTCAGTAACCTGTTACAAAAATAACATGTCACTGGAATGTGTTACCTTCTTGAAACTGGAACGGTGGAACTCGATACACGAAAGTAACTGTTCGGCCCCACCCCTAGAGCGGACAAGGCCAGCGCTGCAGCGGCGGGGTGAGAGCGTCGCCGCAGGAAACGGCAAGTTGGCGGGGCTACAGTCAAGCAGGACGCCGCGCCCTCGCTGCTCGCGCTTCCTGCAACCACCGTGGCGTGGAGGGGCGAGAAACGTCGCCCTATCAGCTTCCACGACCATCGCTCTCAGCAGCTCAAGCAAGGGCGGCTGTCGTCTAGAGTCCTACTGTTCCGCTGAACGTTCCCGATTTGTGATCCGCCTGCGGTAATCCTCCATAGCGTGCAGAGGTTTTCAAACTGTGGTCCGCTTACCACTGGTGCTCCTTAGCTAGGTCCTAGGAGGGTAATTTTATGATTAATTGTGTTATTTGTTTTGTAACTTATCTACAATTTAACATTTTAATATAAAATGTTTACGGGGGTAATGTCAAGTTTTTATGATGATAATGAATATTAACAAATGTTAAATGATAAATTCTCAATTTTGGTACTTAGTGGAAAAGATGCTGTGTTAAGTGGTCCGTTTTTGAAAGGTGGCCCCGTGTTAGGTTGGCAGGTGGCCCGTGTTAAGTTGGCAGGAAGTTGGTAAAGGAAAGTTGGAGAACCACTAGGCCGTAGAGGGAAATTGCACTAAAATGCGCATGCGAGCTGCGCATTGACTACTGGTATGATTTCCTGCCAACAGCTTTATCAAAAACAACCGTGGGTAGCATCTGAGGTTAGAATACTGCTTATGGAAGTATGTTAGTTCTTTGAGATGTTTGTACACTTCTTCTAACTTAGTTTCAATGCAACCTGAATATATTCAAGTTAATAATAGTATTTTACTCAAATAAAAGAATAGGACTGTTCAAAATTTAAATGAAAACAAACACGTTCTTCCAGGTTAACCATGCATCTGAAAGTTGTACCGGCGACCTCTGATTAGCTCGCTATATCTCTCTCAATTAGGCATCCATACGTGAAATGAACCTACTACCTATTATAAATATATGTGTCGATAACGGGAAACACTGAAATTTTCACAAATTACGTTAACATTACGCAATTAATTACTGTAGTGTGTGTAAGAAAGTCGATTTAATTGACTACTAGTTAGAAAATTACATTTCATTTAGAAGTAAACACACAGAAATACTGTTCGTAATTCTGCGCCAACATTGCTGTAGCTGCCATCAGTCTCATCGGTCTGTCCACTTCGAATTATAATGCCAATGTTTAGTTTATCGAAGTTTAGTTAATCGCTAATTACACCTTAACTTCAGAAAAACACGCATAGTCCCACCAATATGTTTATTCTATAGTAGATTTGGATGTTTTCAATTTAGTTTTAAGGTATTGGGAAAAGTTAGTTTGTCCGTTTTTAATTATTATAAATGTTTTCGCAAAGGTCCGCACGCTCGTAAAATTACGTGTTTGAAGAGTAATTTCATTACGAAATAAATGATGGATTCGTGACAGCCGCTAATATAAAATGAATTTGTGAGCACATACTGAAATTTGGTTGAATTCCATGCGAGCTTCGTCGTTTAATTAATAATCTGGTGGTTCTGTGCGCGTGTATTAAAAAATATGAGACAGTTAGCTGGGGGCAGTTCAGATATTTTAAAAATGAAACTCATTAAACGCGTTAAAATTTCATCCAATTCTGTTTGGTATTGAGGCCGTACAAGGCATTTTTTATTGTCGCCTGTGAGCATCTTGCAAAGTGCCTAGCCATTGCACTTTGGGGCATGATTCGACTAGCAAATGTACGACAATATTAATTAAATAAATAGTCTTTGCCCCTGGGATGTTAAAGTTAGTTGCTTCGATATTTAATTAAAAAGTTTATCGTTATTTCCCGCATGTTATAAATAGGTAAATTGATGTAGCCACGGTGCTATCTGTGAGAATTTGTTCAAACTTTTTGGATTCATTGAAAACGTAGACACGGAAGAAAGTGTGATTGGCAAGAAATGTAACTTTTATAATATCGTATTGATTTTTCCAGAACTATTATATCTTGTAGAGTATTTTCATAATAATTATACATTCATATCACGCGATATTTTGCACGCCCGAGTCGTATCGAGCCGTTACGAGGCTAAAGTTGCTATCAACGTATTGCTAGTAACGCACATTCAGGCAGGCACGCACTGTCGTATTTTCAAAGTTGTGATTCATTTCTCGTGATTGTGTGATGTGTTAATATAAACATACTGGAAGAATGTGCGTAATATTCGAGTAATTTAAATATACATACATAATGTGGCGATAATTCGACACATTATTTAGTAACGAGTAATTGTGTCTTAGCATGCCACGCGTTTTTTTTTAAAGTCGTGAAATATGCATTGAAATACTTCTACATCCCTAGTACACGTAGTATGTAATCGTTACAACGGTTCCAAACTCTTCTTTGTAATTGAATTACATGTCACTTAAACCACGCAAAAGTCTACATTAATTTGCATTATATTTAAGATAAGGTGTCTTGTTTTCAGTTACACAAATACTTTCGAACCTAAGAAAATAATATGAAATCTGAATTAGTCAGGTTTCCTTGTCAAAACCGTTTATTATTGGTTTTTCCTTTCGTGTTTAAAAAAAAACTTTGTCTAAACACAGCTCTGACCAGAACAACATGAACAGCAGACGACGACCTGGCAGTAGACAATCACAAACGAAAACTTCACTGCAATGTTGCCAGATTTATCTTAACCATCAGTTAGCTAACCAACACTTTTTTTAACCGGGAGATGCATTTTGTGAAACAGAAAGAGACTAGCTAACGATTAAAACTTATGTTTGAATTAATTAAATGGTCAGATAACAAATACTTTAAACAGACATTGTGAAACTGGCCCTAAGTGTCTGGATGTTCCCCCTCCTTATTTTGGGAATTTTATTAATCTATCTAATTTGTGAATAGTGAAAGGTAAAATAAAGTCCTGGCCTTGTTCGTTATGGAATGCGTAATATATATGAATCACTCAGAATTGTAATGAACGACAAGACAAAAGAAAATGTGATCTTTGGAAGAAGAAATGCACGAAACATTAAGTAACTACAAGGCTGGACGCTGTAGAGAAAAGGACAAACCAGAAACCAACTTTAGAACTAACACATATGTACGCTCTTGATTTCTCCAAACTAATATCGGCTGGGCACTTTCTGAAGCAGTGCGTAAGTCATATTTTCCACTAATTTTGCGTCCTTCGCCATACGCNCTAATATCGGCTGGGCACTTTCTGAAGCAGTGCGTAAGTCATATTTTCCACTAATTTTGCGTCCTTCGCCATACGCGAAATAGCTTTTGCCATGGACTCTAGTCACTTTATTCATGCGTAGATGTGAATTTGCTAAAAACGTTAATATGCAAAAAAATATTCTGATTATTATTCGCATGCACATAAAACATATCTAACGTTAATAAAATAAAATAACTATCTGTAAATAAATAAAAAATAATAACTTTCTGTAAATTAAAAAAAAACTTTTTCTACATCGCTTCCAACTGAACTGAAGCATACCATTCAATGTGTCCGAGGTATAAGTCGACATAAGAGCCTAAATTTTCAAAGGTTGTTTTTTATATAGTGCTAAATTAAACGCGAACCACCTTTACAACCAGCGTTATGCATGCGTACGGTCATTTACAGCTTGCAATAAAATTCATAAATACGTTTCACTAAAACAACCAACCAGTTTTCGAATATTCCAAATCCTCGCCTCACATGTGCGGCGCTCNACCAACACTTTTTTTAACCGGGAGATGCATTTTGTGAAACAGAAAGAGACTAGCTAACGATTAAAACTTATGTTTAAATGTATTAAATGTTCGGATAACAAACACTTTAAACAGACATTGTGAAACTGGCCCTAAGTGTCTGGGTGTTCCCCCTCCTTATTTTGGGAATTTTATTAATCTATCTAATTTGTGAATAGTGAAAGGTAAAATAAAGTCCTGGCCTTGTTCGTTATGGAATGCGTAATATATATGAATCACTCAGAATCGTAATGAACGACAAGACAAAAGAAAATGTGATCTTTGGAAGAAGAAATGCACGAAACATTAGGTAACTACAAGGCTGGACGCTGTAGAGAAAATGACAAACCAGAAACCATCTTTAGAACTAACACATATGTACACTCTTGATTTATGCATTCTAATATCGGCTGGGCACTTTCTGAAGCAGTGCGTAAGTCATATTTTCCACTAATTTTGCGTCCTTCGCCATACGCGAAATAGCTTTTGCCATGGACTCTAGTCACTTTATTCATGCGTAGATGTGAATTTGCTAAAAACGTTAATATGCAAAAAAATATTCTGATTATTATTCGCATGCACATAAAACATATCTAACGTTAATAAAATAAAATAACTATCTGTAAATAAATAAAAAATAATAACTTTCTGTAAATTAAAAAAAAACTTTTTCTACATCGCTTCCAACTGAACTGAAGCATACCATTCAATGTGTCCGAGGTATAAG
This sequence comes from Clitarchus hookeri, assembly GCA_002778355.1. NCBI lineage: Eukaryota > Metazoa > Arthropoda > Insecta > Phasmatodea > Phasmatidae > Clitarchus > Clitarchus hookeri. The sequence continues at coordinate 127,460 of NQII01000259.1, forward strand.
TCGACATAAGAGCCTAAATTTTCAAAGGTTGTTTTTTATATAGTGCTAAATTAAACGCGAACCACCTTTACAACCAGCGTTATGCATGCGTACGGTCATTTACAGCTTGCAATAAAATTCATAAATACGTTTCACTAAAACAACCAACCAGTTTTCGAATATTCCAAATCCTCGCCTCACATGTGCGGCGCTCTTAAAAGTACTAAATGTACTGTAATGTAAGAACTTTTGTACGAAACCTCTAAAAAAAAAAAAATTATTGGCCATAACTACCAACATATATTTTACAATACATACCGGTGTGCAAGCTCCTATAGTTAAGTTGGCAGCAAATTAATAAGAACTGTTCTCAAAANATATTTTACAATACATACCGGTGTGCAAGCTCCTATAGTTAAGTTGGCAGCAAATTAATAAGAACTGTTCTCAAAACTTGACGCTGTATTGCGAATAAAATTTTTTAATGTATGGTCACTCAAGTTAGTGTTTATTGTTTTATACAAACACTGAGTAGGGCCTATGAATTTTCATACTAGTATAGGTTTTTCACTGTTAACTGAGCACTTTCGAAACTAACCTTGAAATATGTCACAACTCCTGCCAGCATATATTTCAGCTAGCACACTGACTGACATACTCCCAGTTAAGAAGGTAAAACGGAGGGAAAATTGTTCCATGTCTTAACGATAAATTAAAATTCTTGCGTTAAAACATTGTGACTAATAATAGNAAAACGGAGGGAAAATTGTTCCATGTCTTAACGATAAATTAAAATTCTTGCGTTAAAACATTGTGACTAATAATAGTATTTATTTTGTTCTTTGTATTTTAAAGCGTGCCTATAAGTGTAAGACTCAGCAGATCTGTCAAATATTTACTTTTACAAATTATGTCATAGTTTCACTTGACCGACGCATGCATAAAGTGACGAGNAAAACGGAGGGAAAATTGTTCCATGTCTTAACGATAAATTAAAATTCTTGCGTTAAAACATTGTGACTAATAATATTATTTATTTTGTTCTTTGTATTTTAAAGCGAGCCTATAAGTGCAAGACTAAGCAGATCTGTCAAATATTTACTTTTACAAATTATGTCATAGTTTCACTTGACCGACGCATGCATAAAGTGACGAGNAGCAGATCTGTCAAATATTTACTTTTACAAATTATGTCATAGTTTCACTTGACCGACGCATGCATAAAGTGACGAGGCCCTTGACAATGATAATTTTACATATGGCGGAATAATACGCAGTGTGAATGCAAGTCGATTTTAAGCAGAGCTTTCAAAAGTACTAAGTTTACCGTGAACAACCTCTTAACACATTTACATTCCTGACAATTGCGCGGTTTCACTTGGCTGGCGCAAGAATAAAGTGACCAGGCTCACGGCAACGTTAATGCTCCGCGGCAGAAAGATGCGAAATAAGAAGTAAAAGTAGATCCTAAGCAGGGGTTCCGAAAGTGCTCAGTTAGCCATGAACAGCTTACAAGAGTGCAGCCCGTTTAAAGAAAAATATATCAGCACCCAGTACAACCGGGGAAACAAATGTGAATCTCTGGGAACCAAGGGCAAAGCAAAGGGGCTAGCGTGGTTCCGAAACGCCCGCTCGATGCATAATGAAGGGGCGGCATTCGACCATCTCCGCTGCTGTGCGTCAGTTCCCTAATCCTCCAACTTCCAATGGTACCGCTGACTGCCTACCGACTTGCCGAGAGCTCCGCTGACGGCCGGAGACCTGGCGAAATACTCATATTTGAAGTGCCATAACCATCTTTTCACGGGGACAGTCCGTTGGACGCATTAAGCACAACCATACACCCGAGGTTATTTTTTAACACTGTTTAGAAACGTAAAATAAGAAGTACGTCAAAATAAATTAAGGCGTGAAAATTAAAAAAAAAAAAAAACTTTCTTTTTGGGTATAATGGGAAAGCTATTTGAAGGATACACGTTGAGATCTTTTCGGGGTTTTGGAGAATTTTTCCCCAGTTCATTTTACTAATGTTTGTTTCTTTATTTTTCCAGTTATNGAGATCTTTTCGGGGTTTTGGAGAATTTTTCCCCAGTTCATTTTACTAATGTTTGTTTCTTTATTTTTCCAGTTAGGGTTCCAAACGCAGTCTGTACTGTAGAAGAGCTCCAAATATGAGCTGGCATGCATGTACTCTGTCTCAATGATCCTGTTATTATTTCTTGTAAAGGGTCAAATTTGTAAATAAACAACTATTAAAACAAACAAAAAAACACGTTGAGAACTAACTTAAATAGCTAATAATGCAAACATGATACATGTTCCTGAGTTGAACGCTTCCTCCCGCCCTACTCCCTTCACATTTAGATTTTTTTCACGTTTGCTGCAACGCAGACAGAAAATAATTCTGGCACGTGATGTACTGCAAAAAAGACAAATTTTACTGAAATTGTTTAAAAGAAAAAAAAGATGGTAAGTAGGTAGGGCTCAACGACTTGTCGACAGCGAGGTCATTAGAAACCGAAGCAAGTTGCTCGGAGAAGCAGAAACGAGAAAGAAATCGGCCATGGCTTGTAGTGAAGAACTGGAGTGACTTCGGAAAACCTCGGGGAACGAAATCGCGATGGCCGGACCGGGAATCAAACCCAGACCCTCCCGAGTGCGAGTCCGAAGGTTAACCACTTCACCGCCTCAAATAAGAAATCATGTTTCTCCATGAGGGTTGCCTGTGCGCCGGGCGCGACTTTAGGGGTGACTAGACCTGGAGGGGAAAGGGGGGCGATCCAAGGCTAACCCCCAACGTGACTTCAACATTTCTAAGCAGAAAGTCCTAAACGCAAATGGTTGGCAACCCGCTGTAATTAAAATATTTCTCGTCACGATTAGCCCCTGCGAACAACCATGCGACGCGAAACGCAAATTTTAGACTTCAGCTTCGTATGACGACACTGAAACTGAAGGGCAGTGCGCCGGAGCCAGATTTACCTTCAGCGCTCTAAATCCGGATCAGTGACAGCAGTCATTGAATTATGATTATGTATCTGGAAGTCAGCAATCCACAGGATAAAGGTGAGGTAATGCCGATTTACGTTCTTCTGCGCCTGGCCCCAGCACTGGCTTAATATTTGCCTGCAGAAATTACAACATGTTAAAAACGGTTACGTGGCTGCTTACATTTGGCCTTCAACAGATTCACGCTTCTACCAAAGAAGTATTTAGCATGACTTCAATATATCCATGCTACATTAAAACTCTGTTTGAGTCAGTGTACCATACACATTCAAAACATATCTAAGTACGCTAAACAATGAGCTAACCTCATTCGAAGCCACGTGGTTTTCAAAGTTCTAGACTAGGAAGTTTGTTACTGGACAAGTTAGCATGGGTACTACCCCATCTTCTCTCTGCGGTAAGAATCAGACGTGCCAATTGNGTACCCCATCTTCTCTCTGCGGTAAGAATCAGACGTGCCAATTGGCGCGGGAGACACAGAAATGCAGCAAAAGTCTCCATTAGGATACAATTTCACTGGTTTCGCTATTTAAAGCCATTTACACTACTTCAGGTTTAGAGTATGCCACGCAAAACATTCACAAAATAGTTTCTTTTTCATACTCGCAGCTATTCAGATCTGTTTCTTCGATATGACAATTCGCTTCCGTCAATNTCACAAAATAGTTTCTTTTTCATACTCGCAGCTATTCAGATCTGTTTCTTCGATATGACAATTCGCTTCCGTCAATGTTTACAGAGTATTTTGCCACTGCGTTTGTATAATCCATTCATGGTTACTTCACACTTTTCTGAAGCCCTGCTAAAGTTCTACTTCCAGGATATTCCTCCGCCTCGTGCAAACTAAGCTTAACTAAGTCTATAATATTACACCAAAAGACAACGCACCGAATTCGTGCGCACTCAGTTGTAATAATATTTTGCACGGGAACTATTTCTTACTAGGCGCTACCAACACACATGTTTTCTCACCGTTTTTATTCATATTTATTGCAAATGAAATATTATAATTTATAAATAAAATACAGGTAAAACTTTTTTTGACGAAAAATAAGGTACTTTCATGTTAACAGAGGTATCAAACAGTTGATACATCGCATATTTGGGAAATAACTAAACACATCGTACATGGGGTGATTTTTAAAAGGTTTAATTTAAAAAGTGTGAAGAAAACGCGAATAGACTATATTTCCGACAGACTGCATTTTCTGTTTCTGGTACCTGCATAGAGAATGTACAACCGTGAATTCAAAAGTTCGCAACTCGATGAAAGAAATACCGGCCATCTGTGTGGGCGAAATGCCGGTGGGAAGAACGAGGATGTGAAACCGCCATGCAGATAAAAACTCTTATTAAACACCACTGCGCAAATTACCCGTTTCAAGAGAGAGATAGTTACAGCTGCTGATTTCTCACTGAAGGGGCAGTTTTGAACGTGAATTGCCTCAGGATTTGAGGTGTGATCGTGTTCTCAATGAGCCAGCAAGCGAGACAGTCACCGTGTAATACCTAATAAGTGGGCAGTAGACATCCTGTTAGTAGCGAACATCTCCATCACAAATATTTAAAATCTGTTTTCTTTATAGTAGCATGTGTTATTTGACGCAACAGCTTGTATTATTACAAGTGCAGTGGCTTGATTATATTACTTGTTTAAATTGTATCTTTACCATGACGCAACAGTAAAAACACACTAACATGGTTGATGTAAATTTACACGGATGTTGGCGGAAACTCTGCTGCCACATACGTTTTGTGTAAAATTACACAATTTTTTT
>NQII01000259.1:142469-159316 GCA_002778355.1 Clitarchus hookeri
TATATATATATATATATATAGGATGATTCACAGCACCCGTGTCACCTCTTTTTCTCGGCAACAACTTAGAACTGGGGGTTTGAATAAAAAATTGTGATAACTATACCGTACCTGAATCATCGATTGGTAGTAATTCCATTCCCCCGAACATACCGGAGGTAGGAGTACGGGGGTGAGATTTGTAATTGCAAATGGGAACAGGGGTCGTATATGGTTTCGTTGGACAGATCGTATAAAAAAAAACAACATTTACAAAGACAGTTGTTTTCTGACGTGAATAGTTTACGCACAATAAAATAAATCATGTAAGCATATGCTTTGTGGCGTGCGTAGTTTACGCACAGTCAAGCTGAACGAAAACCATCATTATTATTACTATAACGAAATGGAAATCAACGAAACGTGTTGTTTTTCTGGCATGCATGCCTAGTTTACGTACAATCAAAAATACGTCGGGTGTACCGTAAATACAGGTGTGGTGTGAGAGAACTAGTTTGAAATGGGAACTAGTATCACACATTCGCACACTTTACTCGTCATAAGTGTTCGAAATGTCGATCATCCTGCATCAGACACGACTCTGTTATCCTTCTTACTTCCGCGGTTGCTCGGCGGACCTTAGCACAGCTGAGAGTTCCACATGCTGCTCTGATTCTGTCTTTCATGTCTTCCCTCGTTGTTGGACGCACGCCGTAGACGATGTCTTTAATTCTCCCACACAAAGAGAAGTCATTTGGGGACAAGTCTGGAGAACGCGGTGGCCAAGCTACAGGCCCTATTCGTTGTTAAATGTCTCGTCAATCTGTGCCTGGTGCGAAATTAAGTACACCAAGGATGACACGAAATTTTGCGCTACATCGAAAACCTGCGATTTGACAGTCGGTATATCTTAGTCGTCTGTGGCCTGGTGCTTTTTCTAGTCAGTACTTTCCATCTGAAGTACGCACCAAGCTGCTTCGTTGTTATTATTTGTTGTACGTCGGAACAATTAGTTGTTATCACTCATTTCATGCATACTTGCTCTTCAAGGAGGGGAATCACTTCCCAGGGAAATGATTTTTCTTTCGCGAGCCACGGGAAAAAATTTATGAGAAAGGAAATTCCCAATACTTCCTCCTNCCCGACCATAAAAAAATCTACTCACACACAATGCTGTCTTGCCAGTTCAGGGGGACTTCCCCGTGTTTTTCGAAAGAATATCACTGCTTGATTCAGTAGAAATACAGTTGCCTGAAAAGCTTTAAAAGGTGCTCTGATTGGCGTTTGTGGCTACTGTACAAGTACGGTTTGCTGGCACAACTGATGGCAGTAAACAATGATAACTGTTTACTGTTACAGTCATTCCAGATATCAAAGCATTAAGGCAGGGGAGCGTATTTTGACCATTCGCCTTTTGGAAGAGTATCATGTGGGGAAAAATAATAAAACGTTTAATAACATTATACACGACGTAGATGTACCATTACCAAAATTGCAGTTTTTTTTTTGTATATCTGAATATCGTTGTCACTTTCCTTCCCCCTAGTAACATTTTAGCTTGGCACTCCGCTTGCTTCCAATTATATTGAGATGGTCCGTTAGTAAATTTAACAAACAGATTTTTTTTTTGCTGCGACAAATTTCGCTTTCGAGCATCTTTCGCGAAAATACATTCTAGAATTGAAATAACTGTGCGAGATCTTTATCTGCAGTTCTATAATATAAATTTTTGAATTATCCATCGAGACGCTCACGTCACGGAATCGAGTTCATAGCTTATTAGCGGTTTCCTCACAATTGTAATCGAACCTTTCAAAAATCACCACATGCATTACGTGTTTATTTGTTTCCTAAATATATAATGTTTCACATAACACATGATTGTGTTAACTTAAAGGAACCTTATTTGTTATTAAATTTAACATTTATTTACATTTTATATATACATTATGATATTTCATTTATAATTGCTATAAATAAAAACAGTGATAAGATAGTTATGTTGGTAATGCCTAGTGAGAAATAGTTCTTCGGAAGAATATTATTGAAGTGAGTGCGCACGCNGATAAGATAGTTATGTTGGTAATGCCTAGTGAGAAATAGTTCTTCGGAAGAATATTATTGAAGTGAGTGCGCACGAATGCGGTGCGTTGTCCTTTTGGTACGATTTTCTAGACTCGGTTAAGCTTTGTTTCTGTATGAGATGGGGGAATATCCCGGGATTACAACTTCAGCAGGGCTTCAGAAAAGTTGGAAGTAATCGTGAATGGACTATAAAATAGTTTGATTTCTTTGGAGAGTATAACGTTATGGCGAAGCACGCTATAAAGACCCTACGATGTCAGTCGGAAAGTAACCCTTTATGGTCGAACACAGAGAGCACCTGGTCGCCCGCAGCGAACACCTTCACGGAACACACGCCGAACAAGCCAAACACAATTAGCGCGGAGGCTGTAACACCCCGCTGACCTTGGATGCAGTATCTTATCTATTGACATGGCTCGNGATAAGATAGTTATGTTGGTAATGCCTAGTGAGAAATAGTTCTTCGGAAGAATATTATTGAAGTGAGTGCGCACGCATGCGGTGCGTTGTCCTTTTGGTGCGATTTTCTAGACTCGGTTAAGCTTTGTTTCTGTATGAGATGGGGGGAATATCCCGGGATTACAACTTCAGCAGGGCTTCAGAAAAGTTGGAAGTAATCGTGAATGGACTATAAAATAGTTTGATTTCTTTGGAGAGTATAACGTTATGGCGAAGCACGCTATAAAGACCCTACGGTGTCAGTCGGAAAGTAACCCTTTATGGTCGAACACAGAGAGCACCTTCACGGAACACACGCCGAACAGGCCAAACACAATTAGCGCGGAGGCTGTAACACCCCGCTGACCTTGGATGCAGTATCTTATCTATTGACATGGCTCGGAGGCCAGCGCGCGAGAAATGAGTTTGCAAATGCGACGTGTTAGCGCGCTCGCTTCGCTGACACACACTGCCACGAAGAATATATACAGCGACAAGCCAGAACAACATTGAGAGAAAACATTTACATACAGACCATGGGATATGTTGGGTTGCTAGCTGGAAGACATTCTACATATTCCTACAGGCATTCCTAAAGAGTGAAGTTACATACATTTCTGTTGGAAACATTATTTTTTTTTTAAGACACGTTCCTTTTTTATATTTTCTTCAACCAGGTTGGAAACAATAATTGTATTATTGAATAATAACTAACTGTCAGTGTTTTGTTACACTTAACACATTTCTTCACATAAAAAGACTGACAGATTTTTTTTTTGTGTGCGAGTGCCTTGTATTATTATTTTTCCCACATCACCTTTCAAAATTCTATATAAGACAATCCACTTGTTTAACGTGCATTTCTGCATCGTACATACTTCAGTGGCACTGCGATACACATATACGCCTTCAATACATTCGGAGTTAAATAGCACAGTGTCCCCTCGCCAGCCTGAGTATAAAACAAATAATGGAAGAATCAGAGCTATTTTTTTTTTCTCACAATTGTTTAACTTTTTTATGAGTTGTAATATTAAATGTAGAAATAGAACTGGTAATATCTGGAAAAAAAATTCTAGCACGTACTAAAATCTTTAGCACTATTTAAAAAACATTCCCATTATCAAGGTAATACGTACACCGAAAATAAACTTGGAATGCCTAAAAAGTTACAAATGGAATGGAACGAGTTTATTTTGGTCCAACAAGTATGTAAAATTAACTTAAGGAAACATTTTGATTTTAGCTAGATTTTGTTAACACAAAAAAAATGGGTGTCGCCAAATAAAATATATATGTAACTATGCAAACAAAATTAGTTTTGTGGCAATTCAGATTCTGCCGAGTCAGGAAACATTCCTCACGAGCAACCAAACATTGGTTGGCCGGATACAAACTATTATTTTGTGAGCCGATACAAACCTTTCTCTTACACGCTAAGCTCCACAAAAGGTAGCTAGAAAACCGACTACCCCGGACACACGATCTGCATAGTGATTCTGCTTCGCAACAATTTCAGCATGGCGCGGCGCCAAATCTACGGATCCCAAGTATTTTGTCAATAGTCAGCTTGGCATCCCGAAAATGCTGACGTAAAAATCATTAGTACACACACACAAAAAAATTCAAATGTTGTGCCAACAGTATTAAAGTTACTACAACAGTAATTTTTTTCTATCTGTGAGCCACCAGTAACTAACGTTGCTGTTAATGTAATAAACTGTTAAGCTATTAATATTAATGTAACGTTAAGTACTTTTGTGACGTCACCTCCCTACTGTACTGTCAACATCAAGGTGGTGTTTATGTTGTGGCAAAACAATTTTTTTGTTGAATTGATCTTAACATTTGTGTTAAATCGTTTATTGTATTTTCTTTGCTTTAAAAAAACATTCCGATGCATAATAAATTCAGTACAATTATTTTGTAACAAAAAATAATTATTACCAACAAAAAAAATCGACGGCCGGGAAGGAAACAGAACCCGCCCGAGCCATGAGCGTTTCACGAAACCTGGCGTCGTACCAACTGCTCTATCTTAACATGTCTGGGTGGATTACATATTGTAGGTATACAGTAAAATACCACGTTACGTGGAAATACTTTATGCTCTAGAAATATATGCATATTTGGCACACGTAAGCTGCTTTTCAAGGCTTGACTGCTGGTCTAAGAAAAATTCAGTTATACTAAGCTTTAAAATGTAAATACATTGGTTTCATTTTACCAGGTTATCACTGCTGTTCACTACTATCCGCCATTTTACAAAGCTAAGTCACTGTATACTTGTGTTGGTTGTACATTACCATAATGTCCAAGTAACACAAAATTTTTTGTTCTTCCTGTCATTTTTAGCGTAATTCAACATTTGGATGCGGCAACATTACTTAGAGGCTTTATTAACAACTACGGCTCCGCTCGTGTGAACTACGGAATTATGGTTTAGGTTTTTTTTTAATAAAGTCCAGGATTTTTATACTTTTCCCTGACAATGCCTGCGCGTGCTTTTTTTTCAATTTCAATCAGTGCAAGTTGAAAAACGTCGTCATTGAATGTTGCTCGCGTGGTTATAGTTACAAACTTATAAGGAGAAATAACGGTATTTGTTAGTAGACAGACACTGATCATTAACACAGAACAGAGCACTAACGATGTCATTTTTTGGTGCTAGAACAGCTCTTTTACTTTCTTTGTAGATCTGGGTAAACGCTAGCAATCAGTTCCGTATCACTCTTCACCAAATTACTAAAATCCCCGTTAGTGACACACAGCCCTCGGCGTCTGTTTCTAACCGCCCATCTCCAATTTTTAATTGTGTATCAGCATAATGTCCTGTATCAACGTCATTGTAGAGGTGCACTCTCATATTTGTCGTCAAGCTGAATTTCTTGACATTTGCCCATAAGCTTGACGACTTGAGACAGGCTTTGATTTCATCTGCAGGTGTGCCCCTCTGAATCACCGGTAGAGTTTGGTGGAACTCACCACCCAGTAATACAACCATTACTCCCATAATGTCTGTATTGTTTCGTATACATATCCTGTAGAGCTCGGTTTAGGGCCTCTATCGCTTTTATGTGTGACATAGCGCTTTCGTCCAACACTAACAACTTACATTGACTCAGCATTATACCCCGAGCGCTATTTTTACTAAACATTTTTTCCTGAGGGAATGATATATTTTTTCGGGATAAAAAGTAGCCTTTGTCACTTCCCAGCCCTCCAACTATCTCTGTGGAAAAAATCACGTCGATCCGTTGCGACGTGAAAGGACAACAAACAAACAAACACACTTTCGCATTTATAATATTAGTTAGGATAACACTTCATCTGTATATTTGCATTATAGTAATATAAAGCTTTGTAAATTATTAACATGATTAACTTTGTCATAACATTATTAATTTAACTACAACATATAAGTATAAATAAATTCCCCAATAGCAACTTTTTTGTTGCAAGAACATTAAACTGTTTTTCCTGTGCAGGAATAAACAATTTAAAATGAGTAGAAACCATATAATTTCACGTAATAATTCGGCACCAGTGTAGACTGCATACAACCATATCTTAGTTTCACTTGTGTCGTAGGAGTTGAGTTGAAAGATTTGGGGGCTCTTAACAGCGAGGTCTTGAGAGCCGATGAGGGTGAAGTGAGGTGAGTGTACAGCAGTGCCGGAATGGAAGGGCGGCAGAAACGTGAGAACCCAAAGAAAACCCGTCGACCAGCGGTATCGTACAGCACGATTCCCACTTGCTAAAATCCGGGAGTGACCCGACCGAGGATTGAACCCGGTTCACCTTGGTGGGAGGCGAGTAGTCTAACTGCTCAGCCACCGAGGTTCCCCTGCATGTCATTGGACCTCCGCTCACCCGACACGTCCTGTTTGCCTCAGAACCAACAGTAAACCTTCAGAACTATTGTAGCTTCACTTCAAGTGGCAGAGACATACACCAAAACGAGCTCTGACAGAGTAGAATTAAATCAGTGGCGTGTGGTGTAGTGTTGCAATTGCAAGGAAAGCCGGTGCTTGCTCAGTGTTGTGCGCTCTCGGCGCACGCGGTAGGGGCCAGGAACCAGAGTGGAGCCGGGAGAAATTCGAATGTATTGCGGCCACTCACGAGAGAGCGGCAAGGCTCCCATTAAACACGTGCTGTGACGTCAACTGCACTACTGCGTTTAAGTGGCCGTTGTGTAAAATAGCGAACGACTAAGTATAGCACACAGCAAAACATAGCTACCTTGCAACAGTTCACCACACGCCGTCGATATAAGTACACAGACTTGGAATGGTATGGCAGTGCATGTGGACGCTCTCATTCGTAGACTACCTGCGCAAGGCTCTGTAACGGGTCTTGTGTTCAATTGGCTACTGCGTTCAATTGGCTACTCCCCTACAGGTTGAGCTGCCGGCTGTAGTAAAAAAAAAAACTTGATTTGCCATAAATTTAAAAGATACACTCGCAACGTCAAATCTTCGAACAACTTAACATGATTCTCTGCCGATTTAACAGGGAGCATGCATACCAGTGTATGTGGTAACATTTAAGCAGTTAACAAGCGGTAAGCTCATTTCAAAAGTGCTCACTTTACCGTGAACAGCCTATACTTTGCAGAGTCCCCTTGGTAGGACCTAGCTTCCACTTCAGGGCAAATTCCGCTAACAGCCCCGCTTGATGTTCTCCAGACGAGGGGGAGCTGAAGCAACGATTCTCGTTCAATTTCCCCGCTTCACGGAGAGCCCAATCACGTGAACGTCACCAGCCGGGCTCGGCGGAGTTGACGATATCCTGACAGACAGGTAACCGCTACAACTCGCGCCGTGCCAACGTCCACCCTCGTCCATTGTTTCCACACGACGTAAAAAGAGAGAACGAGAATCGCGGCCACTGGTCAGCCGGAACTCGGACTGACCCGGGCACAACCCAAGTGTCGCAGCCCCCCGCCTACGCTGCAGTCCGCCCGTCCGCATATCCCGCGCCGTTATAAATCCGGCAGTTATCAGAACTAATATCCTGCCGTTCCGCTCAAGTTCTTCTGGGGCTCCTGAGGCCCGGGGCAATACAGCATGCAGTTTTTTTTTTTTTAACTCCCGCTCGCGGCGTGGTTGGTCCATTCTACCCGCGAGAACCCATTCCATCACGTCAGCCGTATCAAGTTCCGAACATCTAGCACGCCTCGGCTCGACTGTACTTTCTTTCTCTCTCTCTTTCTCTCTCTCTCTCTCTCTCTCTCTCTCTCTCTCTCTCTCTCTCTCTCTCTCTCTCGCGGACTACGCCTCCGGAGGAAACGACTGGATCGTGCCAGGTTAAGCGTGGCCGATACCATTTATTTTCGCGGCGAGAATTTCATAAAAGACATCAGCGCAGCAGCAACATTTTCTGGGTCATCAACCGTATTTTACTACCAGCGAAGGGGGCTATTCCGCACAACCCCCCCCCCCTTCTAACTCTTCGATTGTTCCCCGACCCACGGGGCCTACAACCACGCTGCACATACACAACTGCGTGTGCTGGGGGTAGTAGGGATGTCGTGGGTTGGGAAAGACGGGTGTCGCACTCCAAGGAAGAGACGGACGAAAGAATAACCATGAAATTAAATTTAAAAAAAAAGTGGTTGGGGAGTGAGGTATAGGAGGGGTAGTGATAGTCGTCGGAGGGGAACTTCAATTTCCGCTGTGCGAACGGCTTGCGAAAAAGCGGACGCGAAGGTTATTTCTCCGTATCGGCCAGATTTACTACGGCCGCACGACCTTCCATATCCGGAGCAGCCGTGCCCGCGCGCGGCCGATGCACACGGGCTGTCCGTCCGCTGGCCGTTCCCCCCGGGTCCGTCGGACATCCGTCGTCACCTTCGAACATTCAGTGCAACGTACTTCTGTCACAGTCGCGAAACAAGGTTCCCATAATAGGAGGGGACAAGCCTTTAGGTGCCCCAATTAACCCTTTCTAGACCGCGCCGTTAAAGTTACTATTCTAGAGTTGTCTATAGTCAATTCGCTGTTTCTTCACACTTTTTCAAACAAACATTTGAAAAATCGCACCATATATTACGTGTTTTGTTGTTTCCTAAATATGTCATGTATCACAAGCGTTCTATACGCCTGGCAACATAAAAGTACCTTATTTTTGGTTAAATTTAAGTTTTACTCATATTCTGTCTATAAATTTAAATATTTCATTTATAACTGTTGTGAATAAAACCAAGGAGGAAAATGTATGTTGGTAATACCTATTAAGAAATAGTTCTTATGCAAAATATTATGTAACTGAGTGCGCAAGAATGCAGTGCGTTGTCCCTCTGGTGTAATTTTGTAGACTTGGTAAAGCTTTGTTTGCACGAGGCGGAGGAATAACTTGGGAGTAGAACTTAAGCCAGGGCTTCAGAAAAGCTGGAAGTAACAGTGAATAGACTATACCTAGTTTTTATATGAAAATTATTTTGCGTTCACTTGTTCCTTTCCCTCAAACACGCTGAACAACTCTATATATGGGCTGGCGTTTGTAATAAGAAACGTCGAAACGATTACGTGTGCTATGTTTTAAAGATGTCATTTCCGAGAGGGTAATGATGAAAGTAGGCGACACTTGAGAGCGAACACCAAGGCATCTAAGACCAAATCGCCTCATTACCGTTGGTACTACTGATGATTAAGGGCAGCTAAAAGATTTCGAGACAAGTTATATTTAAAAACACCGTGTAGTTGTTTACCTTTCTCGATTGGGCACGGTAACATTTAACTCTTAGTACGCGAATCACTTTTGTTCACCGCCAAAGTTGTTGGTTATAATTGGGGCGACCAACGACAAAATAAAAATTTCTGATTTTGCTTAGAGGATTGGAATCTGCTATGTGCTCAGATTTGTTCGCGAAAAATCACTGGCTCCATCTGATGATACAAAGTATGCACCTACGTGGCTATGCGCAAGCGGGTATCTCTAGAAGCTATTTTTATGGTTTCGTTTTCAAGCGGGAGACAAAGGATGTTTGCAAAACGGAACGTTTTCGTGACTTGTTGAATCAAGCACCTCACGAACACCAAGACTCAACAGAGCAGATTAAAAGTGCTTTGGAACCATGGCACTTGGAGAACGAATAAGGAAAAAAATTGATGATGGTCCACAGGAGAATTCCAGGAATTTTTATTCGTAACTTTGATGAAAATGCAGATGAGGAGACTCTTCCGCAACCCCCGTCATTCGAATTTCCCTGCAGGTAAAGCGATTTTCTTATGAATAGATGGAAAAAACGACGTGCGCGAGATTACTTCCGGCACAGTCTAGTCGAAAATCTAACTTAACCCCTCGGATAAACACCACGTTCGGTCCTAGCGCCAGGCACGGGAAATATTGCGCAATAATGTAATGTTAATAACGAATTAAAAGAGAGAAATTGTATCTAGTGTAGTCTTAAACGCAGATAAGAAAATAATTAAGATTTCAACATTTCTTATTAATAAAGCAAATACTATTTAGTCACTTGACAAAAATATGTCACCAGAATCGAGCCTGTGATCCCTTGACTAATAGTTGGTATAAGGTTAAGCACTTATGAAAGCAACTTTTGAAAAAGTAATTTCAGCCTCTAATTGCGCACTACAGGGTAATGAAAGCAATGGTATTACATTTTTAATAATATTGGTAGCAAATCACGGAGGGTTGTTCTATGTATTGACACTTTTTATTTAATGCGTGATGCTAAAAGTGGAGGGCAAATGAAATTAGACTCTCTGTTTTTTTTTCTTCAAACAATGAGATAAGAAATTACTTAATAATGACGGTTTCGCAGTGTCCCTTAACAGAAGCATGGACACTTGTCATAGACCCGTGTCAATGTCAGTTTTTCCATACGCCAGAAAATAGAAATTAGGCAGGACTCACAAATGTGCACAGTTCATCGCGCAGCTACCAACGAAGTTCAAACACACGATGACCAATATTGCTGTAGGCAGCACCTTTGTCAGACCTACTTAGGATCTACTTTTCTGACCATGTTGTATCATTACGCCACATGGACCCGATCACTTTAATCATGCGCTAGTCATGTGAAACTGCGAAATTGTTAGGAATAAAATTACTGTAGTATTATGTTAATCCTTGTTTTATGTCACTTAAAACTAAAAGAAATAAAAAACAGAACATACTAAGTGTCCACATATTCTAAAATAATTTAAACATGGCACTTACAATACGACGTAAAAACACCAAAGTACTTTTCCGAAATTCGTTGCCAACTTAATTGGACATTTCCAGTCAATATGTCTATTAAAATACTCGATGTTTCGTCAATGATTTTTTTCAAAGGTTGATTTTAAGAGCTACCAGTGAAAATTCTACACCGAAACGCTCTACTTTTTATGTTCTTGCAAGTACGTGCGTATTTCTGCTAACTTCGTTGTACTGTCCGGTGGACAAAAAGCAACACGAAAACGATCTTCGCTGTTAGCTTGAAGAGAGAACGCCAAACAACGGGGGATTTTTTTTTTTTTTTTCGTTACTCGCCGCGTAAGAAGATGGAACAAAAAAGTTGCATGGAGCATTCATTAAACAATAATAGGCCTCTAGGTATACTTCTCAGCAGAGAGGATAATGAACCTTACAGGCTATGCATTACCCTCGGTGAGTCGAACAAAAAGCCTATTTTGGACACTAAACGGCCGAAAAAATATTTTCATCGCAACTAATTAAGTTTCAAAATCTTCACGAAATGTGCATATACTAAACATTCTCATTCAACGAGATGATACCATACGTATCCATGAGATAATTTGCAAATCTTTATTTGCAAGTAAATTTAAAATTGTTAAACACTTCATTGATACTAAATTAACACTGTAAATACCACATAATTCTGGTAAAATAAATCGTTAGTCTAAATACAAGAATATATATTTACCCATCCCAGATACAAACAAATGTAATGATTTAATGTTGACCTTGTTCTACGGGTATACGCTATTAAACTGAAATCTGATAATCGCACTCCTTTAAGAGAACTTATTAACACATTATTACCCGAAATGGTAACATTCTCAAAACATATCTTAATATTGTCCATCACATGTAGGCCCGTACAATTTAGCGCATTAATTTCGTTACGAGATAGACTCCACAATTCTTCATCTACCCGAGTCTCAGTTAACATTGGCTCATGGCTCTAGTTTAACCCCAGAACATGATACAAAAGATTCAGTACTATTTTTCTTTCAGATTAGTTAATGGCTCAGGTCCACCCAGGGCGTGGCTTAGAAACTGCGATCCAACTGAGAGAGTCCGTGTATATTTGTTTGCAGTATTGCTTACCTTCATATGAATTTGAGAAATTTTCGGGTGTCTAATTATGTATAATTAATTTGTCGCTACAATTTTTGAACAACATTTACAATTTATCATAGTCCACTCACGGTTACATCCAACTTTCCTGAAGTCCTGCTAAAGTTCTACTTTCAGGCTATCCCTCCGCCTTATGCAAAAAAAAAAAAGCTTAACCAAGTCAAGAAAATTGCAGCAAAGTGACAACGCACCGAATTTGTGCGCACTCAGTTACATAATATTTAGCATCAAAAATATTTCTTACTAGGCATTACCAAAGGACATATTTTCACTGTGTTTGATTTCGTATTATTCAAAAATGAAATATTATAATTTATAAATAAATTATAAGTAAAAGATCAATGTAAGAAAAAAATAAGCAACTTTATGTTAATACAAGTAAAAAAAAAACGTTTGTGGTACAAGGCATATTTAAGAAATAACCGAACACGTTATTAATGGGGCGATTTCTCAAAGGTTTGATTCGAAAAGTTTGAAGATGCCGCAGACTGTATGTAGATACTAACATACCGTCATGACAAGTTTCACAGCCCATTTCCCTTCTTCCTGGTTGTCCTAATAATTAGGATACGCTACTGCATAACTGTAGCCGAGGTGTTCACAAACGTGGTGCCAGGGGAGCACAGTGTAATTACCTTGAGGTTGACTCACGAGAACCCGCTGACGACCCTTTATTTCCCGGGACAGAGGCACAAAGGTGTTTAGTCAGCTGCGCCGGGGTAATTATTTCTTCGGGGCGTGAGGTCGCAAGGGGACTCGCTCCCAGGTTTAAAAATAGCTCCAGAAGGAGAGAAACGACCGAAGGAGCAGGTACTTGAGGGGGCCAGACAGCAAAAACTTCATCACAGTGTCTCTGTTCAGCTTGCAACCATTACGTGCGTCGTCGTTTATATCAAATAAAATAACTGTGTTCCATCGTTATTCGTATGGACATAATCACGCGCAAATATCACGATTTCGCTCTTTTTAGAACAATCAAATAATAAAAATAAGCTCACAGCAATGACGTAATATACAATGGAATAAAAAGTGTTACGAACTATTTCAAAATGTCCATACAAAACCAAGCAAAGAATAGATTTAACTTTTTTTAAAATAATTATTAATAAAGAATGGAAAGTTTTTCGGCATGCCTGGGAATTGTGGTATTTCCTGCATTTTCGTAAAATAACCATTGGTAAGCTCATCTTTAAAAAAAATAATTACGATAACTTTTAACTCCCGATGTTTCTTTTTTTTTGTATAATATTTGTTTTATTTTATTTGTATGGGTCAGAAACAACAAATGTTTGCTTGTGTGACGTCATTATGCACAATAGTATTCACTTTCCTTCCTGGGCAAACTGGAATGTGTTCGGCACAAATACGGAGATGGGAATTTTCTGTCGAACATCTTGTTATAACGGCGTGGGCAAGCCTTAATTCGCAGTCTTCATGGACACGCCATTTCACGTACGGCTGCCACCGGGCCAGTGGTCATAGCAGTGATGGGACGCCACTGCCTAATACTCTTGCCGTCGGAAACAGCAACGATCACTGCCACCAGACTCGCAACCCGGCTACGACAGCGCGATACGTGAATCTATCGTCGCCGTGACGTCAGCCTGAGAAGATGGTCCAGAAGAGAGCTGGAGACGGACGTACCTGCCGCTGTTATCTGCATATCCGAATCAGACTTCGGCATCGAGACAAGGTGGAACCTACTGGGCTCAAACTGAGTTACGATGCGTGGCTCACGTGTTATACGAGGCGTGTTCAAAAAATAAGGTGACTTGTTATTTTGTGACTTTGTCTCGATAAATATTTATGTATTCATCAATATCTGTTTTGTCCCCTTCAAAGAATCCCCCTCGGATATAATACACCTGTGCCAGCGCTTTTTGCCAATCCTCGAAGCACTTATGATATAAGCATTTTGGTATGGCATTGAAGTCTCCCAGGCCTTTATCTCCTCAATCCTGGCAAACCTCCGTCCTTTCACGGGTCTCTTCAGTTTTGTGAACAGGAAAGTCGCAGGGGGCCACGTCCGGTGAATATGAGGCATGATTGCGGTGTTGTTAATACAGATTCTTTGATCCATTGTTTGCGATAGCAAAAAATCGCCAAGCACATCAAAACACATCTAACCTTTATATCTGTCACAAACAAGCTAACAACGCAGAATGGCTGATAATGTCAACATATGTTGGGGACATGTGTACCAACATTACAATAAATTGTTAGCTATTAGCTTACATGCATCGGGAGCTTTAAACGTTTCAGTGGATATTTTTTGAACACACCTCGTATTACTACAAGGAACTGAAAAATAATCAACATAAAAGTTCCCCCCGATTAATCCTTTGTTAAACTGGGCTTACAACCATCCATCGCACCCGTCATTCGTCCATGTCCGACGGTCACGTGATCTTCAACCAAACGCAGGGCAACTTTTTTCTATCCGTCCATCCGTCAAGTATTTACCAAACTATAACTTTCGACGGACAGACAGATGAGCCACCACCTTCTTACGACATTCCTTAGACGTGAATACGCACTTTGAAATAAAATGCAAGGCCTTGGATCTGTGTTTATTTATATTTAATGGTAAATTCAAGAATTTTAAATGTAAAATAATTTAGTATAGGACTAAATGGTTATCACGTGAAAAATTGTTTACCCAAAGTATTTATTTGGGCGACGGATTGTTGTGAATCGCTTTCGACTGACGCACGAAAACACAGACGGACGACTGCTAACGGGTGGACGACTAACGTGTTCGATGTGTTATGAAGTGTCCAGGCCTTAGCTGAACGGATTACCTGATCACGCCTTAAAACATTGAACCAGAGGCACGAGCGGGATTACAATAACACCCTGCGGAAGGCAGTTGCAGAAGCTCCCTCCACCGGCCAGTAAACGGAGACGAAAATATTAAACAACGCGCCCGATATAGGCCAGCGTGACACCGGGAGCGGTGTCTTTTGTCGTCGGGCCACTGGAACCAGAAGACCACTGAAGATGGGTGTGTCCGGCCGTCGTTAACTGCCTCCTAGAATCATCCCCCAGCAACATGAACAAGATGCGGACTTTCCAATTAGATTGTAATAGTAATGGCGTGAGGTAATAATACTTAATACAATTAACTAGCATCTTTGTGTTCCATCTAAGCTCCCCCCAACNAATAGTAATGGCGTGAGGTAATAATACTTAATACAATTAACTAGCATCTTTGTGTTCCATCTAAGCTCCCCCCAACAACCGTCACATAAACAGTTATTGTATAATCCTTATCTTCACTAAACTTCATCATATACAGTTGTGCTCTACCTAATTTATTATGACTCATTGGTTAGCCACGCCCATAGCCCCTTTCAGGTATGAATTAGCTTAAAAGTAAATTCATATCAGACGGATGGTTGTGAGTCNTTAGCCACGCCCATAGCCCCTTTCAGGTATGAATTAGCTTAAAAGTAAATTCATATCAGACGGATGGTTGTGAGTCCAAACCTTACTGTTATAATCTTCTTTATAACGCCTAATTATGTATTGCTACATTTTTTTTCTTTGTTCTGATTCGAAATTTTTCATTTTATAACTACAGTACATACTTGGGACCGCGGTTGGTGTAGTGATCAGACTACTCGCCTCCCACCTAGGCGAATCGGGTTCGATTACCGGCGGGGTCGCTCGCGAATTTTCTCACGTGGGAATCGTGCCGGACGATGCCGCTAGAGAGCAGGTTTTCTCANTTCTCCCATGCATTTGCGGTGCTGCTCCATACTCACCTCGTTTCACCCTCATTGGCTCTCAATCCGCCCAACTCTCTCAAATAACCCTTAACGTCAGCGCGCATCGCACGGCCGATATTACCAAATTCCCGCGCGCCAACCAGCATAGCCGCTGCATCGGAACGCCCCTATAACAGGTTTAACGAAAGCAAACCGCAGTGTAAACCAAGCATCTAAGGAAACCCTGTTCCCCCGCGCTGTGCATACAAGCACGGTGGAACATGCGGGGGAAGCGAACACGCGCGTCCAGCGAACGTAATCAACAACTCCAGGGAGAGAGATATGTTTGCGCCAGCTGATCCTCCTCTTTCCGCGGCAGGCGGCTAACGACGGGCGCTCCTTCCCTCGGCTTACCACCAGCCAGCCGGCGCCTGGCAAAACACCCCCCCTCCTCCCCCCCAGCCGCATGACTGGTCTAATTATATGGTTTTAATTAACTGCTACGGTGGCTGTCAGTGAGTTCGCCGTGATTGGAGGGGGGCAGAGGGGGTCCTTGAGGCCGGGAGGGACATAGCTCCCAGAAAGCCATCAGAGGGACCGACGTGGCAAACAATTTTAAATGCCCCAGGTTCACGTACAGCCGCAAGGAAGCATTTCGAGGGCGATGAAAAATAGCATAGACAAGCTTCGCGTATGTTCTATTGCCTCGGAATTTTAAGCGGTGACAATATGGTTTTAATACAGCGATCTGTTCAGTTTCGCTGACTTTGACACTTTTCAACGACATTTATGAACTGGCAAGAAAATATCGACTTTCATTTCTGCTCTTAAATAAATTTTTATATAGAAATATATCGTAGTTAAAAAGAAAATGGAATAGACATAACTGCCTGCAATGTGACCAACATGATAACTACGGAGGCCCGGTAATGGACTAGGTATCAAAGAACTACACAGCTATTTCCCCGGAAGTCCACTCGCGAAGAACAAAACGAGTGCGGCCGGCCGGGACAACCCGCCGAACTTGAAGCGTGCTTAAGCGGCCTTTCCCACTGGAGCGTGTTTGAGCGAGCAAGGTGACGTCACGTGCCCGTCGGCACTCCCGAGACGATGCGCGGGCTGTTTGGTTCCACTGTCCTTCCCCTCCCTCACCCTAACAAAGGTTGTCGGGCTGCCCGCTTTGATCTCTAGAACAGGGGCGAGGAGGATAGCCTCGAGACGGACAGCCCAAGACATGCCTGGCAGACACCGGGCAAGGGTTTTCCACCAGCCCGCTGCTTGACAGACACCCCCCCCCCCTAA
>NQII01000259.1:159344-175089 GCA_002778355.1 Clitarchus hookeri
ACGACTTATGCAGAATTTATTCCTTTTCGTATCGTGATTTCAGTTTCGAATTAAACATTGAAAACTTTCGAATATAGAAAATGTACATTTTACGACTTGATATTTTTCTACGTAATTTTAATTGAGAGTTATTCCCTAGTTGTAAAAACGAAGGAATGCATTTATATTAAAAAAATTTTATTATGCTATTTTTAACAAAATTATACGTCCACCGTTCGGAATTTATGTCTCTACCTACACCAGGGCAAGATAAATAGCTAAAATTTTATAGTTAAATTTTTAATTTTTTTTCAGCATTAAATTAAATGAACATTAAATGAAGGAATCCAATATTTTGGGTGATGCCGAACATTAAGGCTTATCAGGAAGCTTTACGATAACTGACGAATGGACTCTCTGGGGTTTGCACGTATAAGCTATTCACGGTAAAGAGATCACTTTTGAAAGCCCTCTCATTTAGAAAAATAGTCCATAAATATATTTTATTTTAGCCTTAGACGTCAGTTTCCGAGTGCGGTAGAATATAAAAACTGTGTTTATTGTTTACATTGCAATATTGATTTAAAATGGTGGTTAAAGGATTAAAAAAATGGCAGGAAGGAAAAAGTATGAGAAGTGCTCACTTTACCGTGAAAAGCCTATAACGATTTTCACTGAACGCTGCGAGAGGTCGCGGCTTGCACGTGCGGCGCCGCCAGCTAAAGCAACCTGTTGCTCTGACAGTATCAAACATTGAAATATTCACTTCAGGCTGGACTGATCTTGCCTGTTTGCTTCGCCCAGCTCGTCTATATTCTCTTTGGCTCGAACTGTGCGATCGCCTGACGATGGATTGCGGAAACCAGCGAATATATATCACCGTGTTAAAATCTCAGTAGGTGTCTACAACATTTCCCGCAGATAGAAAAATAGTAATGTTACCGTGTGTTTTTGTTCTTGCGGTAGAACGACTGACTCGGTGTTACCTAGTTTGCGAGTTCGATCCCAGCCAGCAGCTAAAAAAAAAGGCCATTTTTACCAAAGTTCCTCGCAACGTCATCCCATTAGGCCCTTTCATACTGTCAAATGTTCTCCTTTAAATAAATTTGATAAATTCCAAATACGAATAATGGCCATAGACATTTACATCAAACAAATTTGGTCCAATAATCTCAAATATTTGAACATTGTTTCGGTGACGTCACGACCTTCCAACTTTCCTTGACCAACGCTGAAGAAGCCTGGTGTAAAAATATGATTGTGACGGGGGCTGTAGGAAATTGCCGGTGCTGCCAAATGACACAAACCTCATCAACTCCTAGCACATTTGGTTATCCGGATTACCCAGGGATGACAGGTGCGAACTCTTCGCGCTTGGGCACTTTCGAAGCCCTGCTTAGGATTTACTTTTCTGCAAATCCTTTTATCGTTCTCCCGTACGTAAAATTTACACTGTCGTGTGCCACGGCACTTTATCCACGCATCAATCAAGTGTAACTGTAATGTCATTCATACTCTTTTGTAGATAAAGCAAACAGAAATTTAGTAATTCCATCAATCACAAATTCAAACGTAAAAGTTCTAATACGTCGTTAATACATTGAAATACTTTTCCAACAGCTGTACCAACTTTGCTGGTAATATGCTAGTCAGCGTGTCTGCAAAAACGTATGCAATTCGTGAAAGGGGATTATTTGAAAGGTTGATGAAAGTTATCAGTCAACCGCCTTAACAAGTCATATTAAGGGGCCCGTGTACTTGACGCTTGGACTGCGTTTCAGGGTGTTTGAAACACGTGTTTCCTTACGAAACTACTAAGCGTGCGCCCAAAGTACTGATCTACAAAAATAACTCACACTTCAAACGAGGCCTGTCGAGTGGAAAGGTTTTATTTTCCCTTCAAAGCACTGCCTCTCAAAATATACGAATCAGATATACACAGAAATAATTACGGGCCCAGCATTGAACATTGCTACAGACTTCGAACAACAGGTTGGTAAGGTTACCGCTTAAAATCCCATAAGTACCCGCAGCACGACGAGAACACTGCACGCCAGTTCAGAGCCCTGCGCTTAGCGGCTATGGCGCACTTGTAGCGCGTGGCAGTGTCGCCCTTATCGCTCCTGCGCTTCTCAGCCTCAAAAGTAGGAGACAGCTGCAGGCAGACGGGCCCCTTTAACATGCAACGCTGCTCTTTATCGCAGCACAACGGTACGATTTTGTTATGAGAGAGCATCCTGCCAGTTAACGGGCACACAGTGAACGCGCTGAAGAAACGAAGTTTCGCGTTTTAGAGTGCCTTTATAACATACTGTCTCTGGGGGTAGACAGGTTATTTAAGGGACGGAGGACTTAATTAAATAAAAGAGTCGATACATTAGGAAGAGAAGAATTTCATTTTATGGACAACTTCAAAGAATGGACTCAAAACAGACTCACGGGAAAACTTTCCTCATACTTTAGAAAATTTAAAAAGACTAACACGTGGATTAAAGGAACTGAAAATGACATAGAGGAAATCCAAACTACCCAAGAAGACATTAAAAAGACGCTCACTACTTAGGGACAAGTTGCAAAAATGTACAGGTTTCCAGGAAAAACTAAAAAAAAAAAAAAAATAGAAAAACAGTTTCGACTGAGGAAGGAAGAGAAAAACATCGAGAAAGGATGAAATAAATGTGGGACAAAAGTAAGAAAGAACGGAAGTTACAGTTCAAATAAATGTAGTCCACAGTGGCTCATACAAATAAAAAAAGATCGTATAATAATTTCCTAATTTATTTATAAGCAATTCCCAAATTAATATTCAAGAGTTGCCCGGCGCTCGAACTGCGCTGCAATGTTTCCGAAATCCACGTTTTTTTTTTTTTTTTTTTAAAAAATTATTNTAAACGTGCGTATAACGCGCTATTCTAAGAAAAGAACGCACACTTCAGACTATACCTGTCGGTTACTTCCAACATGTCACGCGCATTAGAAACACCATTTCGGAGCACTCCAACACAGCTAAGAGCGGCTTTTTCAAAGCACCGCCTCTTAAAACATACGCGTTAAACACTGAAGAGCCAAAAAAACTGGCACACCTGCCTATTATCGTGTAGCCACCCGAGCACGCAGAAGTGCCGCAAGACGACATGGAATGGACTCGACTAATGTCTGAAGGTATGCGGGAGGCAATTCACACCATGAATCCTGTAGGGCAGTGCACAAATCTAATCTGCGCCAATTTGAGAAAGGGTTGCCCGACTGTCACGTTTAATGATTCTCGTCAGTCGTCGTTTGTCCCGTTCTTTCACGATCTTTTTCCGGCCGCAGCGATGTCGAAGATGTGATGTTTTACCGGGTTCCCGATATTCACGGTACACTCGTGAAATGGTCGTACGCGAACATCCAAATGTTATCGCTACCTCGGAGATGCTATGTCCCATCTATCGTGCGCCGACTATAACACCACGTTCAAACTCACTTAAACCTTGATAACTAGCCATTGCAGCAGCCGTAACCGATTTAGCTGCCGACCGCATCGCGTTACTCTGATTGGTTCCAAATCTCTGTTATTTGCATACGCACGCCTATACCAGTTTTTTTGGCTCTTCAGTGTATATACACATAAGTAATCGAGGGGCATGCATTGAACATTGCTACAGACTTTCCACCAATAAAATTATAGGATCACCGCTGAAAGTCCCATAGGGATACGCAGCACGACGAGAACATTTACAGTTAACATTCACACATTCGTCCGTCACCTAACGAAAATTAACACAGTAAAATAGTTAAAATTGGTCTCTAAAAACAGTTCAATAACACCTATTTAATAACTACTAAATATTATATTTTCGATATATGACGGTTCCGGTATTTACAAGCGAGTCTTAATCACTCTTCCAATCAGTTACACCTTGTGTCGGTCCAGATATCACCAGTCTCACCTGTCCGGCGTATTCTGGTGCGCCTTGAACGCTCCCATACAGAGGCGCCCTCTACTCGTCGGATATAGTCCATTCACGGTTAGTTACAACTTTTCTGAAGCCCTGCTGAAGTTCTACTTCCAGGATATTCCCCCGCCTCAAGCAAACATAGCTTAACCGAGTCTAGAAAATGACACCAGGCGGACAACGCACCGAATTCGTGAGCATTCAAGTGTAATATTATTTTGCATGAGAACTATTACCTACTTGGAATTACCAACACGCCTGTTTCCTCACAGTTGTTATTCATATTAACTATTAATGAAATATTATAATTTACAGATGAAATATAAATAGAAGTGCAATCTAACATAAATTAAAAAGCTTTTAAATAAATACAAATGCACAACGCCTGTAATACACAACATATTTAGGAAACAGCCGAGCACGTCATACATGGCGTGATTTTCCAAACGTTTAATTCGAAAAGTGTGAAGAAACCGCGAACAGGCCATAACTCGCCCTCCACCGCAGACGCTCTACACTCGTCCGCCGCAGTTTCTCACGACCTCGTATCGTATGCCGCGGACTCGAGCCGCACACGCCAGCAAAATGGCGTCGTTGGCCAGCGACACGTCCCAACCCGTTCGCCAATGAGCGGCTGGTGGTTCGCTTGCCGGCCGGAAGCCCGGTCGATGGCGAATCTTCCGCAACGCGCAGTAGCCAATGAGGAACAAGGCCCGTTCCACAGTCCTTGCCCAGCCAATCACCGTCCAGGCACTCTTGTATCAAAGAAACCATCGCACCATTTCATTTCTGTTTACTTAAATACTCTGTGTTATTTATGAAATGCAAGACCAAAATGAGACTAATTTCAATGGTCAACAGTTTTACGATTATATGCACTTGTGTTAAACGTTACAATTTGGGAACTATACTTTCCAGAATTCGTAATATCACTGTTCGGAGCACGTTGTTCAATAGTTACGTTAGAATATATGCCCTTTCAGTTATAAACAGTGATTTTTTATATGCTGCTTTTCCAAAATGCTTAACTATCAACATTTATCAACTACAGTATGTTCTTCTGGAAGTATCACCATAGACACAGTTACAATCTTCGGATTTTTTTATTTTTTTTTAAATATGTTTTAGGCCATTGTAGGCTATGTAAGAAATGCAGTACGCCATGCGATGTTTTTGGGCGAATAAAAGTACATGTTATTACTTTCCACTCGGCGCTTTAAATGTGTACTAAGTAAGCCTACACTCAGAACTATAAACAAAAAATTTTAGTTTTACATGAGATTTAAAAAAATTGTATTGATGAAAAAGTAGGTATTTTAATTTATGATTGAGATTACAGCTGGATATTACGTTGCTGAAAATTAGGAACGCGAAACTGTGATCTTAAATGCCTACAGAGAGTTTCCCGCACTCAGGTGTGCGCGTCCCAGCTCAAGCGTGGCTTACTGGAGTCCTCGGAGATGGCCACGGGAGTCAAGCTCCAGTTTCCAGAACTAGCGAGCTCGCCATTAGCCGCAAACTTTAACGCCGGCCACGACAATAAGATTTTTGCCTCGAGAGAGAGAGAGAGAGAGAGAGAGGCCTTCCTCCGGAGCGGGCAGCCAACGCGGGATGGGTTATGGGGACCGTTCAAGGTGAACTTGGTGGAAGTGTGCGGTCCAGGGAGGGTTGGGCACGGCGTTATAGGCGCGATTAGCATGCGGATATTGGACTGGCGACGGCCACCCGGGGCCCCCCAGGGTTACGGCCTCATCAAGGGCTTCGGAAGCCGGGACCTCATCTGCGGCGAACGGCCGAGCAGCAGCTGGCGGAACGCGCCCCGTCCGGAAGGGGGAAAAATGGTCATTCGGAAAGCACCCCCGCCGGACCCTGGGCACTTGGGCGCCGGAACAGGCCGGCCGTCGCGGCAACTCTCTTACGTGTTAACGCTCCTCCTAACCATCCCTCCTTGGCGCCGTTACGTATAACGGGGACTTCTCTCTCTCTATCTCTCTCTCTCTCTCTCTCTCTCTCTCTTACTACAATGGACTCACCATCACATCGACCACAAACCGCAGAGGAGGGAAACAAAGTCATTACTTCGGCGGCGTTACCTTGGATCACCAACCCCGATATGTGTTGTGACATCTAATGTGTTGAGGCTGTTAAAAAAAAAAGAGATACTTCGAGGTGAAAAAGTACCGATTTATTACTAAGAAGGCAGAACGCTTAAGTAAAAACGTAAAAGAAGATGGTTTTAATTTAAAAGGAGGAATTTTCGGTGCCTGCGCTAATGGCAAAGAATCACAGGACCCACATAAACAATTTCATGGGAAACGTTCAACGGTTTTGCGTTGTTTCCCTTAGTTGGCTCGCTCTTCTTAAAACGGGCATGATAAACAACTAAATGAAAATTTTTAAATAAAATAAAAGTTAACGTACTCAGCTGGAGTGAACGGTCTAAAAAAAAAAACGGGGAAAAAGACCAATTATGAAAGCAGCACGAAACAGCAAAGGCAGCTCTTTCCAGAAAGGACGCAATGTTTCGAAAAACGAGTGCGTTACCAAACTTGGTCAAAACAAGTCGTGGAATTTGCACACGCACGTGAGCTGCGAAATACTCAGCACGAATATGGACCGGTCAAAACTTTGTAGTGCGAAATGGTTCTCATGATCAGTTGCCAGCCGCTGGGAAGTTTGCTAATATTTCTGATCACAGTACGGAGTTAAGAAATAGATTTAAATTATAAATCAAGAGAAGAATTCACACAAAGGTTTATCATTAACACCCGAAATCCCTGCTTCATCCCAGTAAGGGCGACCATTATATACGAAACAAACAGTACACCTAAAAAAAAAAAAAAAAATTAGTTCAGCCAAGATTTGATCATGAAAGTCTTACACCGACTTCGGCCACAGAGGTAGCAATTTAAAATTAAATTACTCCAAACAGTTGCGTCATACGAAGGTCATCGCAACTTTGCCGCCTGCAACCTACCACTGTTCAGGCCAAGCGGAGTGGGAAATAGTGCGGTCGATACATAACGTGTGCACAGGCCACGAATAGAGCCCAATTTCCGTCGAGTGTGATACCGGCCAGACGAGCGGGTGACCTCTACAGCTTTCAGAGGCACTAAAAGCAGAACTAGGGACCGAACACTACCCCACGATAGCTGCCATTGAATTTAACTCTCTTCGAAAGGCCATATTCCTCGAGAACATTTTACCCACGGGTGTTGATAAACATCTGAAATTAAAAAAAAATTGCACAAATGGTGCTGATAAAATAAGTTAGAAACCGTTTTATATTGTACAAGGTTACATTCGCTGGCATACATTTTCACATTTCAATTATATACTGTATTTCCGCACAATCTAAATATTTACACAAGTCGCAGCAAAAAAGTGTTTTACGACGACTAAAATACCTTTGTTCAAGTTTACTCTCGCACAACAGAACACCGTACCAAACCGAGCTGACGCTCGTTTTTTTTTTTTTTTTTTTTCCTTCTGTTAAACGTAAAAGTTAGCACTGACGGAGACGTAGCTATAAGTATCCAATGGATATTTCAGGCGATGCTGTGTTAACCGTTGGAAACAAATACGTTAAATAAAACATCTGCCTACCAAGACTGCAGTCACGGAGTTTGAATGTTTAATCAATGTTAAAGAAATTCCTTCCCAATGCATCAGTTTTAAAGAGAACTGTTTCAAACAAATAAAATAAAAATTCAACGCAACTTTTTTTTTAGAAAATACTGCCACGTCAACAAAGTTTTAAAGAATTTTATTCATTCATAATTTTTGGTGAACTGTAAATTTTATTCTTTAATTTTAAAAATTAAATAAAAAGTGGCTAAGATTTCTTAACGTGACAATGCCCCTTAAGCGCTGCCTACCAAGTCGGCAGCAGCAAACTTCAAATGGGGAAATCAATGTTAAACGAAATTCCTTTTCATTGAGTACACTTTAAATATAACTGTTTCAAAGAAAAAAATATTTTTAAGCGACTTTCTCAGAGAATACAGCTATATAAAATTACTTTTTGAAAAAAAAAAAATATATATATATTCATTTTTTCTTCATTAAATGTAATTTTCAATATTATATTTCACATAAAAAATATAGTAAACCAAACAATTGGCCAGATGTCTTAACGTAGCAACATTCCTTAAGAAATTTCACGTAGAATACTTTTTGTTTGAAGCAGTTATCTTTAAAATTGACGCAATGAGAAGGAATTTCTTCAATATCGATTCCTCATTTAAACTCTTGTGGCTTCCGTATAAACAAGAAATTAATTATTTCCATTGGACACCATTAAAACATTATTATTTTAATAAATTGTTAAGAAATGTTACTTTTCACGAATGTGTGGATGGCAATATTACTGTTAAGTAGCCTAGTCCGGTCAGTATCTGCGTTAAAATACCTGCATGCAGTTTAGAGCGAGGATTTAATTTTTAAGTTCTGAATTTTAAAGTACTCAATTAAATTTGAACTGGCTATATCTTAGTCTCTTTAATATCAATAGTAATGTCGCAATAGTCTGCCGAGTAAACGGCTTGTCCTGCAGCGACCGGTTCCATATATTTCTACTTCTTTAAGCCAAAATTATTTAACGTCGCTATTCTGTTCGGCTGGTGCTATTAAACAAAATCCGACCTAGGCGTGTTATACAGCGAGGATATAGCAAGGTACCAGTATGGATTATCAGTAAACACTATCCATCTGAATATATTTGTGAGCCTCCGAGGTATCGTTTATCACTCATTTGAGAGACTCCCAACGATAGCTTGAAAGTTTCAATACAAACCCGATACTTGTTATTTCTTCTAAAATCCCCGCATTAGCGTTGAAGATATCCGAAATATTTTCTGCAGAACACAATATGATCTCTATCTATTGGATTCATAAAACTGAGTACCTAAATTCTTGCGGGATTCTTTTTGTCTTAAATCAATTTGGCATTAGATGTTTTTTTATTAATTTAAATTCATTTAAAGTCCAAGAAATTCATGTAACTATCTCATACCCACGTTAATTTATGGTTTCGGAAGTTGCAAATAGGACATTTTTTTATGCGTTGTGCAGTCAAAGAACATGTTTCGTTATTACGACCAATAAATTTTAGGCTTTGTGATCGGTGATAATGATATAATCCAGTCATAACGTATTGAAAGTAGCACAGTGTACGAATCGTTTATCCACAGGAAAGACCATTGGACACTAAGAATCGCAGTACAGACTAAATATAACCTTCTGTGCAAAATAAAGCCCGTAATTTCTTAATAATTAATTTTCAATATAGTTGCAAAAGTTTTTACCCCTTTTCCTTAAAAAAATAAAAAAACACTAATATTATTTTCGAAATTTTCAATAACTCACAGCTTATTATTTTCTTTTCTCATTTACTTGTCTCACTAGTTGAAAAAGATAAAATGATGGAAATATTTACTTACTCTAAGCCAACGATCAGGTCTCTTCTGATACTTTTAAAATATTTTTACATGCAAATGCTTGTTGCGTAGGTTAATAGACTGCTTGAATATAAAAGTGACATGAAGCAAAAGACAGAATAACTATCTGACATTTTACAATAAAACGTTCGCAGTCTCATATTTCCCAAAAAATTAATTTGAAATAGAAATTATACATATGCGTCTAAAATTTGCACCTCAAGGACTGAAATTCCTAAGACAATGTCAAACAATTACACTACTACACAAATTGAAAATTTTTCATTGGCGATTACGAAAAACAGCAACGCCAAACTCGAAAATTAATTCGAACCTTACAAGCAGCATTTTTGAGTCTTACCAACTCAGCTGTGGGGATCGGTCGCAACATGAACGATTGTTAGCCGAATAAGTTGACATTATTCGTCAATGCTGAACATTCCACTTCCAACCACCTTCTGACGCAGAACAAACATCAGTCACTGAGGAATCATGTTAAGCATTTTACTTTGGTCCTCTCCTATGGTTCTCAAAGAATCGTCTACATCAAACCTGGCAGTGTTTATCTTTTCAGTCGTCTTCGGGCATTTTCTTTTTTTAGAAACGGGTGGGAAAATGTTTTTACATCAAACAGGGCAGGAACTCTGATTTACAACACGAATATAAAGACGACATTACCAGAAACAATTTTCTGTAGCGTTTATTTCACTTATCCAAACACCTATTTACACGTATTTTAAACGCGATAACGGAAAAATTACCGGAGGTAGTACCCAACATTTTTCTCAACTTGAAAGTAAAAACTGACGGTCTTGCATTTTCACACAACGCCGCGCACACACGGAATGTTATAAATTTTTTCAGGCCGTTCGCCAACCCCTGTAATACCCCGTCCCCTTTTCCCTAACCCGGCTACAATTACAAGTTAATAAGATTTGAAGTGGATTACTTTTAACTAAAAGGAGGGTGAATGCAGTCGATTAGCGAGGGAAAAAAAACACAATTAATACCCCTACCCTCCCGTCCAATCCCCGACGTTGCATCGTGGTCTATGTAATTGCAGGCGTTTAAGGGTAAAGTACAATTCCGCTGGTTAAATTCTAATTTAAAGAATATTTCCGCGAAAATCCCAAAGCGAGCGAACCCGAGTTGGCGATTTGGCGAATAACCCACCGTGTTAAGAGTAAAAACTGATTCTACATGCAATTATGATCGGCAAGAACATTAACAGGAAACTAGTTTCAGCAAAAAGGATGATTTTATCTCCGCTATAATTTATGTATCGCACGCATATAAAAGACCTAAAACTAGAAAACTTCCTTGACAATTACTACTCAGATATTAGAATTCACATTCTTGTAACGGTTTCCGCTTTCTGAGTACATATACGGGAAGACTACTATATTTGTAATTAACGTTTTATTTAAAAAAATCGTGCAAACTATAATGCAGATTTAAGAAATATATACATAACGCAGAATTCCTTTTGAAGTTCCTAATTACGATATAATTACAAAGGTTTTGTTTTTATGATCGCACTTAATGGCAAATAAACAAAACACGTAATAAACGCCAAATTAAAGACTATAAGCATACAGTCCAATTAAAAGGAAAAAAAATAATAAACTGATTATTTACTTGAAAGTAGAGGACTGTCAGTAAATTAACTACTAGGTTAATGATACATTTTTTCATTAACTATTACGTCAAATAATTAATCAGGCCGAAGTAAATCATGCAGTATAGGCATTGTTAAGTAACTCCGATATTTCCAAAAATACAGGCGTATTGCACTATCGAAATGATAGCGGAGTTAAAATACGGGATTATTTTTTTTAAGTTACATCCCATAGTCTTTGAACTTAGCTTGACTGTAATAGCGGTTTCTAGAATAATTGTTTTAACGGTTGCTCATTTACTTCACTCCGGAAGCATAGACGGTGAAATAACGAATTAAGGAGGGCACTAAAACACTAACCTTAATCTCAAACCTAAAATAAGGACATATCCATGCTTTGCCCAGGATTCGAACTTTGGACCCAGAACGTCTCGGATGGGTAACTACGTTCTCAAAATCATCATGCAGACATTCTGCACACACAAATCATTACAAACATAACATTTAAAACATTTAAATCCCTGGGTAAGAGGTATAAAGGCGACACAGCACGTGAGATGAGCGTGGAAGTCGAACTTATTGCCTCATCGCAGGCCCTTATAGGAGATAGGGTGCTACCCTTAAGAATCTTTACTTGTATAGATTTTAGCTCATTATAATAATTTTTGTATCCAGCTTAACATTTCTGAGCACATAAAAATGTTTCAGCTAACTGAAGTGTTTCAATGACTTTAAAAATGGTTGACCACGCAAAATTAATTTCTTGTAACAAACACAATTTCCTTCACTGCGTTCCAAGAACTGTTGCGATATATTCATAGGAAGGATCCACGATAATTTAGTCGCAGGCACATTTTCGGCTGTGTTATTCAACAAATAATTGTTCCAGAAAGGTTCGAGTGAGTGTGTGAATGAAGAGATTTGGGGGACTCTTTAACATCGAGTTCAATTTACTGACATTACATACGATGTTATTTCGAGTGATTAAAACAATGTTTAGTAGTTTTGCATGATCACAAGTCAAAATCGCAGAATTAATAATTTTGGGACTTACACACATAGTCATAAAATAAGTTGCTATAGAAACTCTCATGCATTTTGAAAATTGACTGTTAAAAACTGTATTTTAGCTACTCTTTTTAGATTCTGACAAAAAAAGAATAGCTGGTCACATTTTTAGAACGAATAAAGGAAATATCACTCCTCATCATTTCATACATTTTTTTTGTAAATGGTTTGGTTCATTTTATATATCGAGTTTTATAAATATGCGATTTAAAAATGACGGTGAAAATATATTTTATTGCTAACTTGATATTAAATGGCATACAGTTTCTACAAGTTGAAAACAGTATTTGAATTTTTTTTTATACCTAGCCATCAAGTAATGTATGTAATTTCAATCATCTGGTTTATTAACACAGGCTCACATTAAGTTCTTTACTAAGTCAAAATCATTAGGTAGTATCGTCAAATATTTGTTTATTACTCCGAAAGAAAGAGCCACTCACGTAGCTGACGCTCAGTTGAAAGAACTTCAATTTTTATTACTCTACTAAACATACACGTTACGCTGTGAATGTCTGATGGCACCGCAAGAATCCGCCATGCTAACGGACGACGACAATGCCGATAGCTGCTGCAACTTGGGAAGTGAACCAATATGACAACAGCGAAATATAAACCGAGAGAGAAACGTTTAGTAGCAACGTGGTCCACTCTAGCAATGCCGTTAATGCAGGAGTACAACTCTTGGCAAAACTCCTCTCTCCAAATAAACTTGAATAAGTAACCACTTCATTCTCATCAACTGGGGCCCGTCACCTACTCAACACTTCAGTGCGTGTTTTGAGGCGCGCATGTGTAAGGACATCCGATTGTCACGAGATTTTCCCAGGCAGTAGTATTTCAGAACACTTTGTGAATCAGATCCGCTTTCCTCATTGTATCGTTTCAACTGCTATGCGCCTTAAGTCGTTTCTCAATTGGCCCAGACGGCGGTCTCTCGTGCTCTCTCTCTCACGACGTCAGGGAAAAAATTCTCTGGTCGTTTCAATACATCAGAGAGAGAGAGAGAGAGAGAGAGAGAGAGAGAGAGAGAGAGAGAGAGAGAGAGAGAGAGAGAGAGAGAAAGAAAGAGAGAGAGAGAGCACGAAGTAGTATACTCATTTGTGCTATCTCCCACTCCTTCATCACCACCTTACTTGAATAAGGTTATAGTAGCTTTCTGGGCCAAACCACGCCTCATTTTACCAGCAAGTGAATAATTTCAACTCTGTTAGTCAACGAAATAACTTACGTAACACGTATTTATATAAATATAAATATGGATTTGTCACACAGTTTATTTTTTGTTAGTCACTTTGCTGCAACAAGACGAAAAAAAAAAATAATAATAATAGTATTTAATGCGTTAACAATTATTCCGGTAGTGCTATAATTACTTGTGAATTTTTACAACATATGTAAATTACTTCCAATAACTATGACCGCGATTCTGGCGTAACACGATTTCACGCATTTTTGGTATCAGCTGTCTGCGAGAGTGGTCGTCTCACTTTGACAGAGCGAGAGCAGTGCTATCGCCAGGTTGTGCGAAATAGTGCTTTCTCAGATGAGCATTCATTAAATTCAGACACGGCCTTAGATGCATGCCCTCGAATCACGTACATTCAGAACCGGAGTAACGGCGTAGTCAAATGAGAACGCAGACGTTCCGTACCGGGGTAACCTAATTCTTATTGGTCTAGTCAAATATCAGTGCGACCTCTTACTAAGAGACGCGAATAGTAAAGAAAGGGTAACTGCAGGCGGTACGTAGGATATTGAGGACAAGCTTGTGTGGGACCCTTTAGTGTGCGGACGACACTCGCACAGCCGTCAAATGCTTCGCCACTCCTCAAGTGCACGACACCTCAACATTTCTTCAGCCTTGTCGAGTAGTAAACCTATAATTTCTTGCAAAATAACAGACAGACAGTCGGCATCCTCGTCTCCAAGACTACTTTTCATTTTCTTTACCACAAGTCGTATGCAAAATAATGCAGATTTTTTCCCGCAAAAAAAATTATTTTCAGGGATAAACTGTGTAATAGATAATTTTATGCTGACGTGGCGTTTTATCTTAATAGACGAGAAAGTACCACTAGAAACTCACCTCTTGTCCTTTTCAAAGACTTCAGAAAAAAAAATTGGGAACAGTTGGTTTCTGTTACCTAGTAGTTGAACACTTTCCAATTCTAGATTTGTAAGGGGTGGGGGAGGGAACTTGCCAGCAAAGGCACAGTAAAGTAAGAATTGGCACAATTTTAAATTTTTTATATTTCAAGCAACCCGCGGTTTTGTATACTTTATGCAAGGTAGCAGGTCATTTGTTCCACGATAACGTTAATATCATAAGATGAAAAGTTTTAAATGTTAAAAAAAAAAAAAAGATTGGTTTTTAAAAATACAAAACTATTAAAACTTTATTAAGCAAATCAATTTTTTTTTTTTTGACCAGCTCAAAACTTTCCACTTAAAACACATTGTTAGAAACATATATTCAGTAATTGCATCATAAAAATGTATGAGCGTATGAAAAGGAACTTTTTTGTTGATTTCCTTATGAAAGTTGACCTTTATATGTCTTCATACACTCAAAAGCAGACAGCTTCAGATTCTAGTGCAACGACTGTACCCGGGGGATCCTACCCTGATAAGACTTCCAGAGAACATTAATCATGAACTCAGAATTTTCGAGCTGAACTTATGAAACAAATAGTTTCACTACCCTTGCGGGGGAGGGGTGGAGGAGCACCACAGACCTCCATGAAACTCCCATACTTGTCCCTTTCCCTTAATACCTACATCAAGGTTGTCTCAGATTTCACTTCCAAAGTAAAAGCAACTCACTTTTCCTATAAATTGTTTTATCTTTTGGATTCTATCTTTCGCGTCCGCTGGAACGAGAAGATTTGAAATTATTTTCAGTTACTTCTTTCCTCCTCCCTTTTCGCAATGATCTAAGGTAAGAGTACCGCTGATTTGATTCCCAAAGAAAAAAAGCTACATGCATTCGCTATAAAGTTCAACATTTATGATTAAATATAATATTTTTAATGCTATCTTTAGCGTCCATTCAAACGGGCTAATTTTTCATTTACATTCCCTTACCTCCACTTTCAGATCTTATATTTTAAGATATAGCACAAGTATTGTGACGGCCTACGCACATCAACATTCGCCTAAGTTCACCTCGCCTTGGATTGCTGTTTCTACGTGAGGGTCGTGGGCAATGGCTTACCTTTGGTGCGAAGGGACCCGCTCGACAGACCATCTCGCTGCTGCTGCCTGCGTGAGTGCTGAACGGCAAATGGCGCATGGATCACTGATGTGCTGTTTCGTAGCTTCGCCTGCTTCCTCTTCTCTCCACTGCTACGGAAGGGTGGGGGGGGGAGACAGGTCCGGGACTTTATTAGGGAAGGAACTGCTGTTCCTCTGTTTTTTAAATGAGAAAATGCGGGAAGGGGGTTTCTTTGCATGAAAATTAAAAAATATGTAATTTATATGTTTTATTATTTTGTATAATACCGTGTCTTTGTAGGGGATCTAAAGTCATGGGATTTTATTAAAAAAGTTTTAATAGATTTTGTAATTTCATATTGTGAATTGGCAGTTTGTATTTTTTAAATGGAAAATATATCAGAATTGTGTAATCATTTATTTTTCTGTGCAAACCCGAAGTAAGTTTTATGATACCCTTCAATGCTTCACAAAGGGAGGGAGGGGGG
>NQII01000259.1:178948-203428 GCA_002778355.1 Clitarchus hookeri
TATATATATATATATATATATATATATATACACACAGGTCAACGACATGTCTATGACCGAGAATGGAAAAGTGTGGCAGATATATTTAGGTTAATTCAAACAAACACTCTCCTAAGAGAAAAAATAAGCACTGAAATGATCCGAAGAGGATTTATATTACAATCTATTACTTCCGCACGAATATACAGGATTTGCAACACATTTAAAGAGTACCTATATATTTTATTTCTCGCCGTTGTTATCCTCTAACCTAAACACGATACAGATGACTGGTTTTGTGGTGTTATTTGGTGATGCTGAAAATGAAGTAGGCGCATCTAAAAACTTGTGTCAGAGACAAATGTAAATTTATTTTTAAAACTTCATTCGGAAATATGTTAAGAAACAAATACAAGTTACAATTGAAAATGTACTACATTAACTTAATATGCGACAAGCGACATTCTGTAATAACTGAAAAAAANAATACAAGTTACAATTGAAAATGTACTACATTAACTTAATATGCGACAAGCGACATTCTGTAATAACTGAAAAAAATATATATTAGCAAGCAGATTGTTTATTTAAGAGCAGAGCCAGCAGTGTTGCGAGACACGCGACATCACAAAGAAAGCCATAAATAGAGGCTTTAANAAAAATATATATTAGCAAGCAGATTGTTTATTTAAGAGCAGAGCCAGCAGTGTTGCGAGACACGCGACATCACAAAGAAAGCCATAAATAGAGGCTTTAAAAAAAAAACAGTTACCAGTAGCTGTTGTTTCAGATGCTCGCAGTGTGTGTATGTAAGCAAGCTAAAGTTATATAATAGGACCCCTGGAGCTGTTTCCTATGCTTGAAGCCGAGAAGCTCGAGGTTAATAAGGGCTACGATGTTATGCGCTTCAAGTGTGCCATCGCCGCTACGCGCAAGGCTCTGAACTGGCGCGCAGTGTTCTCTTCGTGTTGCGTGTACTTGTGGGACTGTCAGCGGTGACCATATCACTGTACTGGTGGAAAGTCTGAGGAAAGGTTCAATGCAGGACCCTTAAGTATTTTTGTGTGTATCTGACGCGTGCATTTCGAGATAAAGACCTTTGAAAAACCGTTTTTTTTTAGCTATTTCGAACTGCTCTGTGTTCTGTGCGTGACGCCTTGAAAGCACTAATACGCCTCGTCCGAAATGTGCGTTCTTCTCGTAGAACAGCACATTGGACGAACGTGGGAAAACGTACATTCCACACACTTTGCAACGCAGTTCAAGTGTTTGAGTCGAAAATTATTGTATACTTTTAAGCACGCTCATTTTTTGTCGTGACATTAAACAGTAGCCAGGAAAATGTATGAAATTTGTAGAAAATCGCTTTAATAAATTTAATAAAAGAAACAACCAATAATTTTATATTTGTCTTTTTTTTCTCGCACAAATCACAAAATTAAACAAACTTAATATATTCGGCTACAGCTCAAAATAATTGTTCATGCCATAAGAGTGCAATGAGAATATTTTCTTGGTAATTTTGTATTTGTTTACTAGTAATTCAATTTTAATTTTTGAGTCACCATTTTAAGTTAAAAGAGCTAACAGTTAAACCATTATCGCAGGTATACTATGAGTCGGGTTTCAAAAAAATTACTATAATTTCAACTTTGTAACTTTAAGAAACACATGGGTTGTCAAAATAACCTTTTGAAACTCATACAAATCAGTATTGTAATGTAAAATCTCATATTTACGCTAAAAAAAAAAACATGGTTGTAATTTTTTTTTGGCTATTTTTTATGAAGTTCTCATCGATATAATGTCACGAAGCCATAAAATATCTTCAAAATCTAGAAATAAATTTTTGGCTCTCGAACCGACCATAGCAGCGACCGAATGCAACGACGCGAGTAATGGAAGTGTCTCGGGAAAACCCGCTGACCAAAGGCATCACCCGCCACGTTTCCTACTTGCGAAAATCCAGGTGACCCAGCCGGGAATCGAAAGGCGCCACCAAAGATGCCAAACTATTAACCGGAAACAAACAACGAAAACCTCGCCACTTAAAACCACAACATTACGAAAGGATAATATAGAAATGAAATGAAGAACGTCGTCATTCAATAGTTCGATTGTGGGTAGTCTTAAATTTCCCAACGACATTCGCACGAGTACTGCTACAAATAAAAAATTAGCTGCTGACAAACCAGATGTTAAGATAAAAGACATCGCTCGGTTA
This sequence comes from Clitarchus hookeri, assembly GCA_002778355.1. NCBI lineage: Eukaryota > Metazoa > Arthropoda > Insecta > Phasmatodea > Phasmatidae > Clitarchus > Clitarchus hookeri. Next base: position 181,152 of record NQII01000259.1, read on the forward strand.
AATGTTCGTGTAACTGCGTCAAATTCTTCACGCGGGTGCCGGAAAAAGAAGATACGAGTTAACTTACTGGAAATGTATTCAAAACAACAATGTAGTTTAAAACTAGTGCTCCAATTTATGTCAAAAATGTTTTTTATCTGCTTCAGCTTCAAAAGTAAAATAATTTTAACAGTAAACAAAATACTGTACTTTAAATATCGAGATTCTACGGGCGAAAATTACGATATCGATGCAGTCGGAGAAGCCACATTTTTCGATCTTTCTTTCAAAAGCTTGAATGAAGATCTGCTATAATCGTACACGGCTTCTCGAACTGAGAGTGCTTGAGCCATGCCATGCAGCAGCAGACTCGAATCCGAGAGGTCGTGGATTCCATCCAGGCACTGGAAGAATTTTTTTTTTAATCCAAGCTGTTTTCGCATCCTCACTCTAAAAAAAAACTCACTGTAGTTCCTTAACGTTCGGCTTCACCTATTATGCAGAAATTCTTCGTTTTCGTGTCATAATTTCATTTTCGCAGGAATTATCGGAAATGTTTGGTTATAGTAAATTTGCAATTTACTAGTTGTTTAATAGTTTTGTATCTAATTTTCACTGTGTGTTATTTCCTGCTTGCAAAAAAGCAGGAATTTATTAATAATATATGCATATGTGCCGGACTTTCCACAACAAGCAGATAACACACTATTAAAATTACGCCCGAAAATATTCAACAGCTCGTAAAATGTAAATTTACTATAATAGTACATTGTCAGTAATTACTATGCATCCGAAATTATGACGCGAAAAACGAAGAATTTCTGCAAAGGAGGTGGAACCGTGCCTTAACACGTCCCTGCTCCAGCCAGTGATGTTTTAGTTAAATAGTATCTGTGCGCAACAAAAAAATAGAGATGACTATAGTCTGTTCACGGTAAAGTGAGCACTTTTGAGGTTCTAGTTACTTTTTCCTTTCAGCCATTTCTCGTTCTTTAAATACCTTTTTAAATAAATATTGCCATGTATGTAGTAAACACAGTGTGTAAATTCCACTGCACTCGGGAGTTAACGCCTAAGACTAAAAAAAAAATACATTTATAGACTATTATTCTAAACGATAGAGTTTTCAAAAGTGCTCACTTTACCGTGAACAGCCTATATTGCTGTTACTTTCGTCGTAACAGTTTGGTGGTAAGCGCTCGTTGGGTGTGAATGTGCTGCACTGAGATTCCCGAGGGAGAATGTGGTTTCCAATCTAACACCGCACCCGACTGTAAAACATACAGAATTCATTAAAAAATATTCAAACACTATCAGAGTTGTCAGAAAAGTACGAATTATGTTTCATATTAAAGAACAGCGCATATATTTTGTAACACTGTAAACCATTTTGCTAGAATTTTCTTATTTAAAAGTGGGGCCGTGGTGGTGTAGTGGTTTGACTACTCGCCTCCGACCAAGGCATCCGGCTTCGATTCCCGGAGGGGTCGCCCCCGAATTTTCGCATATGGGACTCGTTAGGACGATGCTGCTTGTCGGCGGGTTTAATCGGGGACCTCCCGTTTCCACCCGCCCTTGCATTCCGCCGCTGCACCATAGTAAACTAGCTTCACCCTCATCGGCTCTCAAGACATCGATGTTAACAGCCGCCCAAATCTCTTCATTCGCTCACTCTTATTTAAATGTTTTTTTTTGTCAACAAGAGTCTACTTTTATTTATTGACATTCTGAGTGCTCCAGAAAACACATTTTGAAAGAAACCCTACGTTAAGTAGGGCAGTCGTAATAATTACTATAGTCTCATGCTTAAATAAATATGGTTAAACGCGTGATCTAGTGCCTTGCGGTACTTCATACGTACATACGTNAAATATGGTTAAACGCGTGATCTAGTGCCTTGCGGTACTTCATACGTACATACGTAATGCACGGCGAACAATAGGAAGAGAATAAAGAGAACACCTCCTACAATGGTTTTGCTTGTTCTAAGGGCTGTATAATTTTAAAATTCTCCGTAAATAAAAGGAAAACGTGCCTTTGTAATACGGAATCGCGGTCAGATGTACCAAAACACGGAAATAGTGCCCCGTATTTACGAAATACCGAACACGACGCGTTCGTCGCCGAGGTGTAAAGAAGATTGCTCCTACTCAACTCAGGCATTTGCGCCACTTTTCCCTAACAAAACATATTAAAAATTGCCTGCAACGGTAGCATCATTTCAAACAAGAAGAGCAGGAACTGGCAATATGTTTTTGTAACTGACAATATGTTTTTGTCACCTACACGACTGGTCTTAGCCAACCTCCCGTGGCGCAATCGGTTGGTGCGGGAGATTCTGGGTTCGAATCACAGGTAGGACATAGGTGTTAGTTTAAGTAAGGCCATAAGTTAGTATACAAGCCTTCCCCTGATAAGCCTGCAGGCACAACACCGGGGGACGCTAATAAACCCTTTCCAATAGCAATACCAATATGACTGGAATTATTTAAATGTTTATGCACTTATAACAACCTCGCAACAAAAATTTACCCAATTTAAGACGCACGGAATATGCTACATGGATTACTTCCACACTTAACAGCTTTTAAAATTAGCAAATTTTAAATGAAATCTATGAAAATCCTAGCTCACACAATTTGCAACGTCAGAGAAAAAAGGAAAACCAAACAAATGAAAGTATGACATTCTAAGAAAATAATATTGTAATTGCGTGTATGTAAGAAAATGTTTGTCAAAACAAAACCACCNTGAAAGTATGACATTCTAAGAAAATAATATTGTAATTGCGTGTATGTAAGAAAATGTTTGTCAAAACAAAACCACCCATCTAGATGCAGATGACAAAGTAGTCAAACGTAAACAGAAAGTAAAAATGGCTAAGCGAAACACTGCGATTTAGCTGTGCCTCTACACGCAGGCGGNGTAGTCAAACGTAAACAGAAAGTAAAAATGGCTAAGCGAAACACTGCGATTTAGCTGTGCCTCTACACGCAGGCGGCTGATTACAAGCCGTTGACCGACTTCGAGCGCTGCCACTGTGTATTATCTCCAAAAAGGGAATATGGGTTAGTAAAGTGAGCATCAAGTTGCGCAGTATCAAACTGCATGCTCCAGCACTCGACTGTTTGTTTTTGCCATCAGCCACTATGAAAACTACTCAATGGAGTGGAGTGGATTTAGGCGGTTCTTAACATCGAGGTTAGGAAACATTAGTACACTTCATTTGACAGAGTTTTAATATCTGCATTTTTACCAACAATTCTTTTTAAACTAGCTGCCAGATTATATTTGTAACACTACAAGTAAATAACGGCTAATTTTACATGTTAACCCCGTATCATATTGTCCCGANTGCCAGATTATATTTGTAACACTACAAGTAAATAACGGCTAATTTTACATGTTAACCCCGTATCATATTGTCCCGGGTTTACTCGTTCATCTCTGATATGTTGCAGAACAGGTTAAATAATGTTCGATTCTGTATAATTCCAGAAGCTAGTTGCAATACCCTACTGACATCGCCTTTTCCCGGGCAATGCTATTTGTCGNTCGATTCTGTATAATTCCAGAAGCTAGTTGCAATACCCTACTGACATCGCCTTTTCCCGGGCAATGCTATTTGTCGCTGCTGGCACATCAACTATTTTATAATTGGCTGCTTCTTGTGCTATGTATGTGCTGAAACCGTCTGCATATGTCCGAAAGTGTCGTCAGTTGTTGAAGAAATTCATAGCTACATTTCACATATAAAATTTTATATTTTGCTAAACCTGAAACGAAAATTTAATGTACACGTTAAAGGGTTAGTGTGGAATATGTAGAACTAGTCCTAAATTTTAACAAGCAAGTATTATAAACATGGAGATTATAACAGTGTGTTGTAAAGATACAATATTTCACTTGTAGTGATATTTGGCAAATAGTTAACATACAATCGTTTGTAAAACGTGTACAAACTCATTAGTGTGTACACTCAAATTATGAAGAACATTTAGAGTGTGTCCCGATAGTTCTGTCAGCTCGCGCTCCTTCGAGATATCGGCGCAACTGAGCGAGTGTCTCTCGCGGCCGAAGACTGGACGACCTAGTTGAGAAACGCTTCAGCAGGTTCCACGTCTGCGGCAGCAGTGCAGTGCAGGTGGACTTCTTGCTGACGTTTCACGTCGCACGTCGCAGTGCTGAGTTGGACGGACTCGGCGGTGGTTCGCGAAGGCCTTTCAAGACGGTCAGTTTCACGACATCTGGGTCAACGGCTGACGAACAAAAAAAATATACGTATACACGCGTACAGCTTGGCACACACAACTGTGTATGCTGAGTCAACGAGACCTAACCCGAAACCTTGTTCCCACTTGGAAATGCAAATAAATGAAATCATTATTCGCAGCTGTCGATGTTTTTAAGTTGAAAAACTTAGGACGAAATGAATTACATATTTGCCTGTTTTTTTTTANTTATTCGCAGCTGTCGATGTTTTTAAGTTGAAAAACTTAGGACGAAATGAATTACATATTTGCCTGTTTTTTTTTATTACTACCAGAGAACATGACTTTGAATGTATATGTATTTCTTTACTCTGACCCCTTGTTAATTTAANTTTTTTTTTATTACTACCAGAGAACATGACTTTGAATGTATATGTATTTCTTTACTCTGACCCCTTGTTAATTTAAAACAACTTTCTACAAAATACTACCAAGAGAGAAACTACTCAGTATGACATGCTGGCTTAAGAAAACATCGTAGATGTGCGGAATTCGAATTAAAAAGGATGCCACCACGGTGGCAGAGCGGTTAGCCTGCTCGCCTCCCGCCAAGGCGAACCGCGTTCAATCCCTGGTCTCAAGACCCAGATGTTAAAAGCCGCCCAAATCTCTTCGTTCACTCACTTGACTGAAAAAAAAAATCGCCTTACAACATTGGCTCAGCAGTCACTTCGCCTAAAAGTTGTTTAACTAGCAGTAGGTCAAAATTTATTTCATCTAAAATTAGCTCTAAAAGAAATCGTTTCTCTTGCAGTGGTTTGGAAAATGCCTTAGCTTCTTTCTGCATGAGGCTTTATGCGTACATCCACAAGACGTTCAGACGTACCACTTTATGTAGTTTTATCTACACTCGTATCTCACGTCGTTCCACATACAGGAAAGCAAAACGCTATAATCTACGGTCTACTACCATTCAGAACTGACTACATGAGTCAGACTGCAAACCACTGACTCATTGCATTCAACAATAATAAAGTATGATCAATCGATATATTGCTATTGTATACCTGATCCAAACATCACAACAAAAAACTAGGAGATCTACAGACTAAATAAACTGACTTATTAGATAAGCTCTTTTCATTCCATCACCCGCCAATTTACCGCGCAGAAATGCGACTGTAACGATAATTCCATCGATCCGCGTGATCTCCCTGGGAACCCCTTGTACATCCTGAAGATAACGATCCAAATCGAACTTCCATGAACAGCAGTCAACAAACTGCTAATCCTAGCGCAATGCAAACATTTGAGTTCGCTGTTTCGAGTGTCGATGCCGTTGGATGTAACCCGCTAAAACTTGATATGTAAAAATTTTAACCGCATACATACCATATTACTTTTTCTGTATACATGATTTTAATGACACGTTATTTTATGGTAGCAGGAACGGAAAGGAAACTTAACCATGCACGCAACGCTAAATGTTTATTTAATAAAATCAGAGATTAAAAGTTATTAGAAATTGCCTACTTTTGCTCGCAACAGTCGAATTACACAGTGCATCTTATTTAAGTCTGTATTAATTTTTCTAGCTTGAATTGCATTCGTACGTTAATGTCGCTAGATGCTTCCATTGAAAATACCCCTCATACATTACACAATTTTACTAAACATAGTAGTGATAGTTTGATATATTGACATATATCTAGATTAAAAATATATGTCTATCATACCACCCTCGCTTCGCGCATGCGCGGCGGCACCTCAAGGTAATGATTCGAATCGTAGTCGCATACCCGATCGATCGAGACAGCATTCATTTCAATCGTATTTCTAGTCACGAAGTTAATAATGTCGGAATGAATCGCCGTTCGCGTCCTGGTACCCCCACGCGTAGGTATGACTTACGATACGTATTCACGTCAAAATGTTGCAGCGCCACTTCCAGTATTCCGTCTCGTGCGGAGAAGCACACCGTTCCACGCACCAACACGGTGGCAGCTGTTCTTGAATCTGCACACGCGAGCGCCTGTTTATGTCGTTAGTTAAATGTGCAGTCATCGGAGGAAGAGAGAGGCGACTGCCGACGGCGGCGGACTGCAGGCAGCGGCGAAGCCGCGGACAGCCCGTTGACCCGCACCCGTCGACCTTGAAGGTGCGACTTAGAGGAGGCTGCTTTGGTCCGGTAGCGGGAGCCGAGCTGGCGAACAGGCGTCAACAACAACTTTCTGATGCCGCGTTTAAAACACGCCACGTGACCGCGTCTGATACAGCCTATTCAACGGTAAACTGAGCACATCTGGAAGCCCTGCTTAAGATCTACTTGCATGCACCTTGTGTATACTTCCACCATACGGAAGTTTAACATTACCATGAGCCTGGTCACTTTATTCATGTGTCAGTCAAATGAAACTAAAATCATCAGAAAAATAAATATTTTACAAATTTGCTAGTTTTTTTTCTTTTATATGCATGAAAAGAATGAAAAATAAAATAAATAACTTTAGTATTCACAAATGTTTATTTCAACCTTATTAATTCAACATTAAGACACGGGACTACTTTCCTTCCGCCGTTACCAACTTAACTGGGCACATGCCAGTCATCGTGCCTGCTGAAATATATGCAGGTGCGGGCAGTGACTTTATTCACAGGTTGAATTCGAAAGTGCTCAATTAACCTTTGAGCAGCCTACGTGAAGAACTACGCCGGCATTTGCCTTGGATGCAGGTGGGAAAACATTTACGAAAAATCACTCCCTGTGCAGTCTGGCATGTTAATTCATGCACTGGCGTAACAACTACAAGGAGGGGGAAGGGTATACATCGACCCTCCCTAAATATAATAAAGGGCTTCAGAATGTGAGTAAATGGGTGGGCACTCCAACTATTTTTGGTAACCGAGATGTGTTGGTATTTTGTATTCAGTCTCTACTAAATCATTAGAATGTGTTTCTGAGACTTAACATGCATCTTCATTTCTGTTCACACATGTATTATCTACGTAATTTAGTTTTCCACCGCACCAAAATTATTTTTATAAGAGAAGGGCCTCTCTAATTGTATGGGTCTCATTGTGAGCAGTTGTGCCCATTCTAATTTGAAAAAAAAACTATGGAATACTTATATGTATTTTTTTTTTTTCACGACAAACGAAAGTCGATATTTTGTTGCCCATTCAAAATTTTGGTTACTGAAATATAGATGTGGTCGTTGGAGAATGTTAAAATTTAAAAAGTGAAAGTGTAAAAAGTTAAAAGCTCTGTTTACGGTGTTTGTTCTTCTGTAAAACAGTGTTATAAACTATAGCGACAAGTATGGTATTTCTTGAACGGATTGTTCATTAAAACCCTGTAGTCACGGCTTAAAATTCCGAGGAAACAGAACACACGCGGAACTTGTTAATGGCGTTTTCTATCGCCGTCGCAATGCTTCCTTATGATCGGATGTGACCTTGAAGTGTTTAGTATTNAACTTGTTAATGGCGTTTTCTATCGCCGTCGCAATGCTTCCTTATGATCGGATGTGACCTTGAAGTGTTTAGTATTGTTTACTAGGGGGTTCCTCGTAAGAGGGACGCCTAAAACCGTGCCTCCTCCTAAGTTAGAGACGTTGCGTTGTTTCGCCACTGGCCTCATGAGCAAACACGTCTAGCTTATTTCAGTGGAATAAATAATTAAAGTATATACAAATTATATCAAAGTGTAGGCTACAATTATATTACTAAGTTCACCTGTTTTTAGCGGTTAGTTCCCACTTTTAGGAAGCCATGCTTAAGATCTACTTACGGGATATTCTTCCGCATCATGAAAAAAAAAACTTAACATAGTCTAGAAAACTACACCAAAAGGAACGCACTACATTCGTGCGCATTCAATTTAATAACATTTTGCATAATTAATATTTCTTACGAGGCATCACCAACACACCGATTTTTTCTCTGTTTTAATTCATATTAATTATAAATGAAATACTATAATTGATAAATAAAATATATCAATGTAAAAAGTTGAATTTAACTTCAAAAGTAAGGTATTTTAATGTTAACAAAAGTATGAAACACTTGTGAGACGTGGCATATTTATCAAACACGTCATATATGAAGTGAATTTTTACAGGTTTGATTCAAAAAGTGCGAAGAAACCGCGAAAAGACTACACATACGCAAGTTCCGTTTGGTTATTAGCCGCGTATAATTATGGAAATACGTATTTCCTACTTGGCTGAGCAAGTCAGATTTAATCTTCTCCGATCGTGAACGTCCGTGATTCGGTGACTCACGCATAGGATCCGGGCACGTGACATTCAAAATCACCCAATCATGAAAGTAAACCTGAAGTAATAGTTTTGGAGTACAACTAATGGTGCAATCTTATCGCTAAAAATAGGTGCTCCTTATTACCCAAGGTTCTGCCGAAATAAACGTGTCAGTAACGGACTGGCAATAAGAACATCGCTGGTTCGAACCCGGTTTTGGAATGATTTATAATTTGATTTTAGTTATGTTAGTACGAAATGTTTTGATTTTGATATTTTGTTGATATTTATCCTTAACGGGGATATAGGGGTGTAACAAGTTATTTATAAGAGTTATGTAATGAACACTATATAAAAGAGGTTTATTTAACATTAAGGTTGTACAATATTATTTCAATATAAATATGATTGAGTATGAGCCGGAGATAAGGGGGGGGGGATATATACTAATATATGAAATTATATTATTTTATAAAGATTTAACCAGCCACGTTCTAAGTAAAGCCTAATTGGAGAGTCCGCACATTGCTCATAATTCCGGAGACTGATTAAGATGGCGCATGTCGACGGCCGGACACACCCATCTTCAGTGGTCTTCTCGTTCCAATGGTCCGACGACAAAAGACACCGCCCACGGACTACACTGCCCTATATCGGCTGCGTTGTCCCCGTTTACTGGCCGGTGGAGGGGGGTTTCTGTGGTTTGCGATTTCATAACTAATTTCAGCGACCACGGCTCGTGTCCTGGATAAATAAGTGAAGGTGTGACCAGGCAGGCCGCTCAGTTAAGGGCCTGACCACAACTCTTAACATAAAGCTATCCCGTCATAGATTTTGAAGAGATGAACGATGAAAAACTAAAACTAGGATTGGAATCAACCATTTATCTCGAATGGTGTTACTTTTTAAAAACTGTGTCAATAACAGTCAGGACTAAGACATCATATTGCTTTGATGCTGCCGTATATGAAAACAAATCTCATGTGACGTGATAAGCAAATATTTCCGTACCTTTACGGACAACGACAGCAGGATGTCAACGTCAAGGTTAGGTTACCATTTTACTCAGAATGTAAAGTTGAGATCAGTGCCAAATGAAATGGAATAACCTTTTTAATGATTAATTATAGCGAAAATACGCGTCATTAAAAATGACAATTTTCCCAAAAAATTTACACTGTCGCTCCATCGGCCCATGCATATATTTGTACGTCCACGTACGATGTTAATTTTTAAATGTAGCAGAAACATACGCACCGGGATAAAAAAAAAAGGCGGGACTTTTAAAATGAGTCTCCTACCTTACTGTAAGATTCGTCCCTTCACCCGTCCCCACCTATCACTTGTTATGCGTACAATTCACAAAACTGCCAAAGACACGTGTAAATACACGAGGTGAATTCACAATACGTCGCGCTTTCGCACGACGGCGCCTAACTTTGCCATTATTCGAGCCATATGGTTCGTTCCTGTTCTAGTCATGCTTGTTCGGCTTTCTGTCTTCAAGCCGCGAGTTTGCAACTGTGGAAGAGAAATGATGATAGTAATAAGCTTCATTGTAATTTATCCAACAAAGCTAATTATTCTTATAATAAAGTTGGTAAGGAACCAGAGAGGCTACTCTTGAATGGGAGGGGGGGAGGAGGGGGACGAACTACGTCCAGTATAACTGCTTAGGAGCGAACCCAAAAACTACTACTTCCCAGCCTGTGCAACGTTTTCAGATCACCATGCAAATGTAAACAAAGAACAAGCTTCGCTAATCGACGGAATACAACTGGGAAACATCGCTGTCCACTATTTTATTGAAAGCAGCTAGCTTTTCCGAAACTGAAAAAAAAAAGTGATGTAAATACAGGAATGTGATAAGAATTAAAGACGTACCTCACGTACTACCAGTTAAGTTTATCATATTAACGTAAAATGCTAACACGTTAAAATATCAACAGAAAACAGGCCTGACGTCATCAGTCCTGCGGATAAAAATTACAGTTCCTGCCCCACCAGAGAACCAAACACAGGCCCGTCAGGTTAGCAAACAAACGCATTAGCCCCGTCATCAATGAAACTGGGAAGGAATAGAGGCTATGGCGGACTTTTATTAGGTAACATCTCCTAAATATTTAAGGTGGTAATTATGAGTCACATTACATATTGTAAACACCGTAGAAGCAGCAATGAGACGTGGTATTGATTCAATAAGATGCTGGAAGTGAGTGAGTGAAGAGATTCAGACGGTTCCTTACAGCGAGGTCTTGAGAGCCGATGAGGGTGAAGCGAGGTGAGTATGGAGCATCACCGGAATGAAGGGGCGGAGGAAACGGGAGATCCCCGAGAAAACCCGCCGACCAGTGGAATTATCCGGCACGATTCCCACGTACGAATATCTGGGAGTGACCCCGCCGGGAATCGAACCCGGTTCGCCTAGGTGGGAGGCGAATAATCTAACCACTACACCACCGCGGCCACACCATAACAAGAGAAAGCAGGATACGAGGAGTACTACTAAGTTATTGAAAGTCAACGGAGTGACAAGAATATGTGAATTGGTAAAATAACAGTGCATTCCTTAAATGTCATTTTGCAGGAATAATGTAACATATAACAAAATGTTTACGTTTAAAAAGAAATTTTTATAATTAAAATTGTTAAATAGCCAAATTTTTTTTATTAAAAAAATTTCAAAACACATTTATAAAATGCAAATTAATGATGATGGACTGTAGGATGAGGGGCAATAAATTATTAATTACTCTCTAATGCTGAATGCAGGTGTAATCAAAATACCAGCAGTCTAAAACATAAAATTATAAACGAATTTGCAACAAAGTTTTTTACAAATAAATTAGAAATAAAAGCTTGACGAACGAGGCCTCCCATAACGACGAGAAGACTAGCACGCCAGTTCATCGCCTGCGCGTAGAGGCGAAGAAACATTTGGTGCATTTGTCAGTTTCGTCCTTACCGTTAACCTCGATCACGTTCGATCAAGTGCCTCGAACAGTGAGTTGGTCCGTTGTGACAGGAAAAGCGCCACGTTAACAAGTGACGACGTACGTGAGAGAAACGGCAATTTTTTTTATGTCTTATCTGGATGCGCTCGATCCCCCTCGAGTATCTCAAGTGTCTACACGCCATTCGCGAACGCGTGGGGGTAAAATATCCCCGCAGAAGTGCTCTTTTCAAGGTGGAGAGGGATGTTCTAAATTTGTGTGCGCGCGCGTGTGTATGTATATATGTGTATGTATATGTGTATATATATATAGTGAGATAAAAACTGAGAAGCAGAAAGAGAGATATAGAAAAAAGAGACAGAACGGTTTCAAGGAGACAGAGACACAGATGAACAGACACTCGACGCGATCGTCTCTACAAACATCGTGTTTCCAGCCATCAGGACCAGAAGACCCAACTTCGGAAATGTGCCTATTTTTCTTAGTCCCTTTCTTCCATCCTATGAAGCCGCGGTGGTGTAGTGGTCAGACTACTCGCCTAGCAACCTAGGCGAACCGAGTTCGATTCCCGGCGAGGTCCCTCCCGGATTTTCGCACGTGGTAATCGTGCCGGACGATGCCGCTGATCGGCGGATTTTCTGAGGGATCTCCCGTTTCCCCCCTACCATGCATTCCGGCACTGCTCCATACTCACTTCACGTCTCCCTCGTCCGCTCGCAAAACCCTGATGTTAAAAGCAGTCCACATTTTTCCACTCCTCTCTCTTTCATCCCCACCCATGGAAGCCATACTAACGTAATATTTTATTTACAAATATCCGCGCCAGTTTTATATAAACATTTAACCCGAAAAAATTACACCTCCTGTAAATTGTTTGCATATAAAGTATATTCGGTGGGGCAGTTGGAACATTACAAAAAAAAAAAAAAAGCATCGGGATGACAGGCGTGGTTTTCTGTAGACGCACTGTGTATTTTCATACCATACTTTCTCCTGGTCCGTGAGAAACCGAGTAATCCCAATGACAAAAAAACTTTTTTTTGAGGTGTGCATAATGAAAGTGGCCACTGTTTACTAACGGGCGAACGGAAGTAAGTAAAATGCAAAACGTGAAAACAATGCCACCAGGATCACTGCGCTGGCAGTCCGGCCTAAGGTACCGTCAGCAAAATGATCGTCTTGATTTCACTTCCACCAACATATGGTACCGTATTGGATAATGAGAACCGTACGTAAACCTTCGTCACGTCGTTGTTTGATCGGTTCGGGGCTGTACCAGGCTGCAAGCGCATCAAACGATCTAATGGCCTGGGTGATCTGATGATAGTATGATAAGCACTCGTATAGGGAAAGTAAGTATAATTTTTGGGTGTGACAATTTCCCCCTGCATATCAGCAGTGAAAGAGGAAAACTGATGGTTACTACGTTTGCAATAACTGCCAAAAGTAACTAACATGTCATGTAACGTTATACTGAAGCAAACTGCCATGCCTGCCCATTCATTGGAAATGGTTTAGTGTTCAGTGCGTAGGAAGTATACATTTTTTGTCAGTTTAACATTAAAAGGAAAAAAAAATAAGTTAAGTAGAAATAACAAAAAAAAGAATTTTTTTTTTTTAACGGGTGAAATTGATGGTTAATGGATGATGAGGTCGACGAACTCGGTTCATGGTACAAGTAATGCTAGTAGGGAATTTTTTTTTTCTTTTCTAAGAATCGTCGTTCAGTACGCAAAATTGAAGTTTGATCAAAGTTGTAAACGCAAACGGTGCAATGGGCCATTACTAGGGCTAGTGACTTTTCGCGTAAAAATCGGCGCACACAGTAGACTTCAATACTATATACACACCTCAGCTGTTGTTACACCTCCATTGGCTGCTGGTGCCGCGTCCGTCTTTGACCAAGCCACTCAGGACTAAGTAACTCCAACATTGAACCTTCGTGATTCGTGCGCAAACGGTTAACACGGGCCAGAACATTTTTTTTTAGGCAATCGAAGAAGCTGGACGACCCTACAGTGCTATGGACTGTATCTTGTCTCGAAATCTTTCCGCGAAATATCACTGCCCCTAGCCATTACTGTCCAGTTTATAATCGTCAGTTTGTTTACGCGAGAAAAGGCGATCAGATGAACACTGGCACGAGTATCAAATGTTAGTATAGCGGCCGTGTGTTGTTCCCGCGNACGCGAGAAAAGGCGATCAGATGAACACTGGCACGAGTATCAAATGTTAGTATAGCGGCCGTGTGTTGTTCCCGCGCAGCCCCACGGAGGCTGCGTTTTACGCGGCGTTGGTGTCACGTCACAAGACACCTCTTACGCTCGACGACTGTAAACGGATCAGTTTTTTTTTTTCCTAACCTACTTTAAAACTGTGTGTTATTTGGGCCCGCTGTAGGTACGGGGGATTAATGCGTCTCAAGGTAGAACCTCATACGCTTAAAGGGCAGGGAATCTCATGCAAAGGAGGCGTGCATCGTGGCGAGGAGGGATATTTGGCAGCCATGGCCGAGTTTAGGCCATGGAATACATCCCTAAGGGGGCTTATAGCAAAGCTATAGTTAAAGAAGGGAGAGGGGAAAAAACCCGCACAGACACGGTAAAAACCCTCTCGACAGAAAAGAAGTTTCAAACTTTCATGCATTAAAAAATGCAAAAGGAGACAGCAGGTTTGGTAACATGCTTTAAAAAGGGGAATTGAGCTCTAGCAGAGAAGATGGCTGTGGGGTAGACGGATCAGGAAACTCGCCAGGTAACTTAACGGACGAACAGTTACTTACGCTTGTGACCGAAGTGATGCTCTTAACCCACTGCCTTCCGATTGTTGCCCGGCGTGGGCTGCACTCTCTGCGAAACACAACAAATCCCTCTCCGCGATCGCGCGTGTGTGGAATGGTATTTTATTCGATCTGTTCGCGTGGCCTTCCGATTATGCACTTTGCCCTCCCACGCNACGCGAGAAAAGGCGATCAGATGAACACTGGCACGAGTATCAAATGTTAGTATAGCGGCCGTGTGTTGTTCCCGCACAGCCCCACGGAGGCTGCGTTTTACGCGGCGTTGTTGTCACGTCACTAGACACCTCCCAAGCTCGACGACTGTAAACGGATCAGGAAACTCGCCAGGTAACTTAACGGACGAACAGTTACTTACGCTTGTGACCGAAGTGATGCTCTAACCCCACGGCCTTCCGATTGTTGCCCGGCGTGGTCTGCACTCTCTGCGAAATACAACAAAATCCTCTCTGCGATCGCGTGTGTGTGGAATGGTATTTTATTCGATCTGTGTGCGTGGCCTTCCGATTATGCACTTTGCCCTCCCACGCAGAAATTTTTAATGAACGCACCGCCAGTCAATTAGCGCCACAACTATTGGAAAAACACATTTATCCGCGTGGCGCATGATTTGCGTAGAACGGCACGGTAATAGTAAAACGATAACACGTTCTGTTGCAGCTAATGCAAACGTTATTTTTTAACCATTTTTTAATTAATGCAGCATATTTCGGGCATTTTAGCGTCGCACAACGGTTCTTCCCTTGGAAATATTAGTTCAGAACAACGTATATCGTCTACAAATCTACGAAATTAAAAATAACTGAACAGAAATAAGAAGTACAAGACTCACAAAGACAAAAGTTTCACGAAGGACTGCAAGTCTTAGTTTTTCAAATATTTTCTTTTTGATACCTATATACAAGAATGCACACAACGATGCTTCTTAACTTCTTGAGAGTCGTATACACCAACTACAAAGACTCATTCGCTTCAGGCCCAAATCAATTACTAACATAATAATTAAACTCTGGCGTGGCCAGTTATGATACTAGTGAAAGTTTACAGCAGAGACATGTTGGGCACACAGACAACCAACTATGTTAACAAATACCGACCCGTCTTTCTCCTACTCAAGCGACACGGCCTGATTGATTCGCCTCCTTTTTTTTTTTTTTTTACAAGTATTCGCCAAAATTTTAAACTTGCAATTAGAGTCGAGCATCGATGTCCTTGGCCTAGCGACATTATTTTGCGAGCAGGTATGTGAAGAGTGATCATATAAAAACCATGCATTGAATTCCACTTAAAGGAATTTGTGTGGCTGTCATCCCGAAACGTGTCGGCACAATGGTAACTTATAATAAATAAATGAACAGCTTCAGTTATAAATAAATACCTGTGCTCTTTAACGTCGTCTACGGTCTTTGATTTTATTTGATAGGTTTTTATGAACAAATTGACACTGTACAAAAAAATGAATAAAGTGAACATTGAGAACAGAATCATGCGTTCCAGCGCGAAAATGCGCTCGCCACACAGTCCNACAAAAAAATGAATAAAGTGAACATTGAGAACAGAATCATGCGTTCCAGCGCGAAAATGCGCTCGCCACACAGTCCAAGGGAAAACTGCAAAAAATTAACAATGATGAGTAACAGAAACAGGGGAGAAATATCCAAAAACCCCAAAATCGTCTACGGTCTACTTTACATATGCAAATACAGCTTTTATACTAACAAAGAGACGTCTCAATTTTTTCCAAGATAACGTAAACTTGAAACAGTTGCAACTTCCAGCTGTCTTCACATCTAATGCACAAATGGAGCTGGAAAAAATGCTCAAGCACTCACGCGCTAAACTCCACAAAGCACTTGACACTTGAGCACCTCGTTTAGAAATCGAGGCGAGCCAAGAGCACTCCAAACTACGTCACTTCCGGTGCCGAGAGTCAAACGAGAGCAATCACCGAGAGAAATGATTACGGCCTGGACGGCTANCAAACTACGTCACTTCCGGTGCCGAGAGTCAAACGAGAGCAATCACCGAGAGAAATGATTACGGCCTGGACGGCTATTCATGACGAGAGGCCTAGCATTAGCAGGCACAGCGCGGCCGGTTAAGTCTGGTTTGAATTTCAAATACGACGTCCGTACGCAACGCGGAGCCCTTGAAACTTGAACCTGCACGGATGTTTTATTTTTAGGCTACCAAACCACTTGGCGTACGAGCTGCGTATCGAGCGCGTATGAAATACAGGTTTACTGCAAAATTACTGAACTTCCTCATAATACGTTTAACTATCAAAATAACACATACTTTAGATATTTAAGGAACGGCATTTTGAATAAATTTAGCATATCCACCAACATAGCGGGGAAAAAAACTTTTCATACAGTATTTAATGAAAAAAAAAAAAAAAGAACATTCTAGCCAAACATATATGCAAAACTATGGACTATTTTCTGCCAGTAAAATGTTCCCGAGTTGTCGTTTTGAGTTTCACACTTGTATGCATCTCGAAGGAAGTTTTGCGCATGAACGTGATACCACTTTAAACGCTGGCTGGCATTGCATTTAGCGCTGGGCCTCACAATAACAGCTAAGTAAGCTCAAAGACTAAGATAACAGCAGCCCGATGGCTCGGCCAAACCACTCGAGCAGTTCACCTGCCTGCCGCTACCTGCAGTTGGCGCCACCGTCCATCGCTACAGCTACTGAAACGCCACACAATTTGTTGCTTCGTCCTTGTGTTTCACCAGCCCATCCAGACATCATACGCAGAAACCAACAGGTCAAACTATTCGTCCGTTTACTTCAAAACATCCGTTCTTGTTATTTGACGAGAAAGATGGCTCGTCCTCGACAGTTATCACAGGTCTATTGTTACGAGAGACCTTATCAAGAAAAGTGCCTCAGGTGTGACGAGGATGTCCGCATGTTTATTATTTACAGAGAAATATTGTGTTTGTGGCAAAACGTCTTGCCTTCTATATACCAAGAGGTTAAGTTAACTTGTCAGACATATTGTATTAATAAGATTCCCCCCCCCCTTATTTTTATAAATGCCCCAGTGTCCCGAACGATTTTGTCGGGATGTCCGCTCGTCCTGTATTTTCACCAAAAATTAGTGAATTAATAAAATACAGTTATAATAAATATATTATACATCATATAAAACCAAGATACACCTTGTTTCTTAAATGCGATCACAGGCACTTCTTCGGCATGTGATTTACCAATGGCACAGTGTACAATGAAGGAATAGCTTAGTAGCACAGCTTGTTCCAATCCGTAGAGGGAAAATGGGATAGAGTGCTCATTCTAGCTGCGCAGTAGTCACCCTCCGTATCCCAACGTTGAACTGCTTTTCTGCCAATAGCACTATCAGAAACAACGTGAATAAGATCTGAGGTAGAACACTGTTTATGTAAGCAAGTGCTCTGAGATGTCTGTAACTTTCTCTAACCTAGTTTTAACGCAATTAGAACACACCGAATGAAATTAGTCAGAGTATTTTATTCGCATAAAAGGGCAGGTATACTGAAAACTCAAATGCAAACAAACTCGTTCATCACTGTTGACCATGTGACTTTGACAGTTGTAGTGGCCATTGGTGAGTCATGGATGACATTCAGAGAAGACGTAAATCGGTTTATCTTGTATTTATATTCTATGGTCCATCCCAGTCGCTAAGTATTTGTTAACTAATGCAGTTGTCATATTTTTTTATCTCGCGTACATTTTTGGTACTTGGTGACGATCCGCGAGTGGCGTAATGTTAGTTTATTTTTATTTCAAATAATATGCCCAAATAAAAGTGTTCATTTAGTAATGACTATGTATAAAAGAATGGGGTTTCTTCCGAAGGGGTAATGACATAGAAGCTACATGCGAGTTATACAATTGTACTTTCAGTATCGCTCATGGCGGGAAAGCGGACAGTTCTATCGTCTTCAAATTCTGCAGGTACCTACTTATTAACAAATAATACCGTAAAAAAGGGGTTGAATAGGGACACATGAGTGAACACCGACAAACTTTATCAAAATTGTTTAACGCGATGCCTTATTTTTAAAATTACAATATACCGAATCACAGTTTTTGCTGGACCTGAAGAGAATTACTCTGGTTTGACATCTTTCAATTAAAAAATAATGAGGCACATTTAATAGTTTCGAAAAAAAAGTCCCTCCGCTTTACGGGACAGTTGAATAAGATACAGTAACTTCAACGGAGGTAACCACAGCCTACAGTATTATCAAGATCCACCCGTCGCTTAATACCAGTGGCTGTAGCAACAAACTTATTGATTCTATAATCCCAAATCGAAAGATTGCTGGAACGTTTTTTTTCCAACGCTTAAACTAAATGTACTACGGCTTTGGTAAAAAAAATGTGATAGGAGTTCAATATGAGAAGATTCCGTCGCATTCCAAGACACGATGACCTTCTTTGCATGATGCAGTTGGATCGCTCCGAAATGTCTTGATGCTTTGATGTCATATTTCCTGTCACAATATACCTCTGCAAGGATTTTGTTGGTTTTCTTTTCTCGTAGATTGGGGGAAGGTTACCTGTATTTGGTACACAGCCTCCTACACGATCTGGGTATCAAGATATTGGAAATTGACGGGAATGACAATATCATTGTTGAGGTTTTTGTAACTCTTATTAAAGAACTACAAAATATACTAAAGGAACTATTTGAGGAACATTTTCTCCCTAGCAGAGTAAAAAATGTTTTAAAGGGAGACGATGTTTTACCAGAAAGGGCTGACTCCTTCTTGGAAGAAAGAGCGGACATTTTATAAGGCATTTTGTATAAAAATATTGCTGGTGTAGTACGGCCTATACGGGCTACTAAATCCGAATATTTAATAACTCGCGTCTGTTGGAAATCAGCCGGTGCCACCGAGTTAGTAAGTATAGTTTATTCGCGGTTTCTTCACACTTTTTGAATCAAACCTTTGAAAAATCGCCCCATGTATAACGTGTTTGGTTATTTCCTAAATATGCCACGTATCACAATCTCTTTATAATTCTGTTAATATAAAGTACTTAATTTTTGGTTAAATTAAACTTTTATTGATATTTGACTTATAAATTATAATATTTCATTCATAATTAACTTCAATAAAATACAGTGAGAAAACAGGTATGTTGGTAATGCCTAGTAATAAATAGTCCTTATGCAAAATATAATGAAACTGAGTGCGCACGAACGTGGTGCGCTGTCCCTTTGGTGTCAATTTCTAGACTCTGTTAAGCTTCGTTAGCATGGGGCGGAGGAATATCCAGGAAGTAGAACTTTAGCAGGGCTTCGGAAAAAGTTGGAAGTAACCGAGAATGGACTGTACACAGAGATGAAATGGCGTGGCGTTTCCTTTGATGTGGGCGTACTCATTCGCTGATTGTCTGCGCGAGGCTCTGGGAATGGGCCTTGCGTCTGACTGGCTACTTGCATGCGGCGTAAGGTTCCATGTTTACTGAGCTGCCGGATGTCGAATACGTTACTAGGCGCTGATTGGCCATTTTGCTGGCGTGTACGTCTAGAGTTCGCAGGAAAAAACAGCTGTTTCACCTATGTTACTGGGGTATGGATATGGGCAGTGATATTTCGCGAAAATATTTCGAGACAAGATACAGTCCATAGCATTGTAGGGTCGCCCAGCTTCTTTGATTGGCTAAAAAAATGTTCTGGCCCGTGTTAACCGTTTGCGCACGAATCACGAAGGTTCAATGTCGGAGTTACTTAGTCCTGAGTGGCTTGGTCAAAGACGTGACACGGCACCAGCAGCCAATGGAGGTGTAACAACAGCAGAGGTGTGTATATAGTATTGAAGTCTACTGTGTGCTCCGATTTTTACGCGAAAAGTCACTGGCCCTNCGGAGGTGTAACAACAGCTGACGTGTGTATATAGTATTGAAGCCTACTGTGTGCTCCGATTTTTACGCGAAAAGTCACTAGCCCTAGGTATGGATATATTTATGATCCAACAGAGAAACGAAATATCAAGAAAACAAAAGCTCAATTTGAGCGGACTGTTGTCCGTAGGTAGTGTGAGCATCTGAGGTGTGCAAGTGTCTGTAACGTCTACGTTGCTTCGCAGGAACATGTGACACAGGGAGTGTTAGTTGTCACGTCGTTGAAAATAACAATACGCTGTACATGCAGCGAGGACACATTTGCGGAAGGCATCGAGAACATCCAACGTAGCAGTACGCCGAGACAGCGAAAGCGGGCAGCATATCAACAGTTGTAATCACACGAACGAGGTTGTACGGACTGAATGATGCCGACCGGGCGGTTCGTGTGAGCCATACCGCGAGCACTGTACAACACTGTGCCGGGCGCGCGGGCACGCGAAGGCCGTGCATCCCGTCGGCAACGTCCTGGCTCGATACGTCTGTTTACACGACGTGAAGACAGGCATATCCGAAGCAGCGGAACAGCACACCCTACCGCAACATCGTCACAGATTCTGGCGTATGCGAGGCCAAAGGACAATCCACTGGCAGTGGCGAAACGTCTCCATCTTAAGAGAGGGCACGCCTTCAGGTTCCCAACACGTTTTTGCTACTCTTACAAATTTAATTTTGGAGCGATCAAAAACTAAATTTCATGCTGCATAAAAGATGAAGAAAAGCTTATAACCCAAAGGTAATATTTATATAAGTATAAGAAATCCATTATAAAAGTTAATTATAGAATGTTTACACTATATCAACGCCTCTCGGAGAACAAACACAGTTGGGGTACCCATTTACACTTGTTCTGGTGCCCTTTATTAAATTAAGGGGGAGGGGGCAATATATACCCTGACTACCTCCATTCCTAGTTACACCACTGTCCGCTGGCGAGTAAACGAGGGTGGACTGCAGTCACGGCGTTCTCTACGCCGACTCCATCTGACTCTACACAATCGTGCAGCGCGTTTGCACTGGTGCACCGAACGTCAGGAAAGGATTTAAGAATGACATCGCGTTTGTCTTTTCACACGAATCAAGCTTGACTCTGGGTGCTGACGATGCCCGCCTCCAGAACTGACTGACGCTGCAGAGGTGAGCGTCCGCATCATGAGTATATTCATGTATGCCAAGTGGCTCCCACAAGTGTATTTATGTATGCCAAGTGGCTCCCACAAGTGAAGTTATGGTTTGAGATGCCATCAGTTACGACTGAAGAGCAAGTCTTGTATTTGCGCAGGGGCGCACTGTCCGAACACCGATACGTTCCCGAGGTCGTACGTTCCCGTTCTCTATCATTCGCATGGCTTGTTCCCTGACGGCGTTCTGCGGCACGATAACGCGCGTCCATTCACCGCGGTCGCGGTGCAAAACATTCTACTAGGCAGGGACACCGTACGTTGGCTTGCGAAATCACCGGATCTATCGCCAATTGAGTGGGCATCAGGCCAACTGGGACGCAGTCTTCTCCAGCACCCACGACTTGCCCGAACGCACACAGAATGTACTGCAGGACAGTGTTCAGGCACTGTGCGACTCCATGGACGAATGAAGAGATTTGGGCTGCCGGCGAGGGTGAAGCGAGGTATGAAGCAGCACCGGAATGAAAGGGCGGGCGGGGGAAACGGGAGATCCCCGAGAAAACACGCCAACCAGTGACATCGTCGGGGACGATCCCCACATGTGAAAATCCGGGGGCGGCCCCTCCGGGAATCGAACCCGGTTCGCCTTGGTGGGAGGCGAGTAGTCTAACCACTACACCACCGCGACCCAGGCTGTGCGACTCCATGCCACGTCGAGTAGTCGTCGACTGCATTGCCTCCATACCACCTGTTGTATGCAATGACGCTGTTGCTCGGTTGCAACTTGTTAACGCACATTAGCGCAGTGATTATTCTCGCTTAATAACGATGTATTAAGTCATAAGCAACTGATTCCGTAACGTTTTGATGTCTCCTTCGAAGCGTCTAGCAGTGTGAGGCTGTGTGTGTGTGTGTGCGCGTGCGTGCGCGCGTGCGCCGGCGTGTGTGTGAACGCGCACACACGCACTCTCACATACATATCTATTTCTCCTTTCTAGGCATATCTTAATCATTCTCCATCCAACTACCAGAATGTAAATGGGGAA
>NQII01000259.1:203904-268772 GCA_002778355.1 Clitarchus hookeri
AGGATAAAACAACGGGCGCGTCGTGGCTGCTGGGGCAACCCCCGCACGAGTTCTGATTCGATTTGTGAGCGCGCTCTCGCGGGCGCGACGCGAATTGCTGGCTAATATACTTGCCGAGCCGTGTTTACCCGCTACGCCTCTCTCGCAATACGCATGCATATCTCTCCCCCCCTCCCCACGTTGACAAACTCTAATCCCATTCGAAATCACCCTCTGCTCGCTGAATGCCTGTATTTTCTCGATAACAAAAAAAAAAAAACCATTATTAATCTTTAAATGCATTACTTTTTATTTTTGCGAAATAAATTTCGGCCTTGCCGGATACGGCGGATGAATATTTCAATCCGCTTGTATAAACACTATGTATAATCAGGGCATGTTTACACGATATGGTTTTAACTCTGACCAATAAGAGAGGTACACGCCAATTAGTTTATTACTAACGAAGATGAAAATTTCCGTAAGCCTGGAGAAAAGTGGTACAGAGCATCATAATTACTAGGCTAACCGCATCAGAGATTTGCATGTGCAGTTTTATCTTAGCGTTTATTAACAGCTTCTATTGGCGAAAAAAAATACTCTTTTACGCAACTACTTTCGAAAGACCTGCTTAGTTTCTTATCTATGCCAAATGCAGGGCTGTGGATAAGCAAAATTAGTTCCATGGATAAAAATTTACATCCCCATTCCCCTCCTTTTCCAATAGAAAGGAGATAAGATAAAGTTATAGGCTTTTTATATGAATGTAACTGATTTTTATTTTTTTTAGAAACAAGAAATAATACAATTTGAAGTATTTTGTTCCCCTTTTAGGAGAAAGCCAAACTGGGGCTGGCCATAATCATATCTTGAACTTTCTCGTTGTGCATTGTGGGTATCTTTTGACTAGGTGTACAGACCAAGGTACCATCCACCATCATAGCAAATATTCAACCATTTTCAACACGAGTCCTTCCTCAGTCTTAACTGGATTGGACCATCTGTGATAGGTTTACACGGGAAAGTGGGAAGCAGTTACTCTGCCGGGCACACTCACCNCTAGGTGTACAGACCAAGGTACCATCCACCATCATAGCAAATATTCAACCATTTTCAACACGAGTCCTTCCTCAGTCTTAACTGGATTGGACCATCTGTGATAGGTTTACACGGGAAAGTGGGAAGCAGTTACTCTGCCGGGCACACTCACCCACGCAAGTCAATACGAGGAATCCTCAAAAGGGGTCATAGGTCAGACCATGCTCTTCCTTCACGACACATGGAGGATTTTCCCAACGTACATCCAGGACTGTCATAGATCCTAGAGCACGTGTACCCTATTCCCATAAAGACTACATTTTTCTTAATATTAAAATTCTCGGAGTCGACCTGCCCGTTACCAGGCCAATACCATCCAGATTGTTCTTGATTCAAAACCAACCAGGGTAACTGTCCAGGAGTTTTCCATTTTTTTTTTAGTTTTACGGAGGTTATCAGCGGTGCCGCAAGGCGGCAGTAGATTCCCTTGAGCTAGAAGAGGCTGCAATAGGACATAAACATATCAAATATGTACAACACAAACCAGTGGTCATTTCCGTAATTCCGAAACCGTTGATTTCTGATACTAGGACTGGTAATTAGTCCCGACAATCCATCGAAAATATTTCTGTTGGCAACAATTTAAACATAAAACGCAAATACACAGCAAAATTTTCTCCCCGATTAACTATAAACAAAACTGCTAATATTTCCATCAGTAATTACGCTTATGTTGAAAAGGCGACGGATGTATTTTTCAAAGGTTGACAAGAGTGTGTACACAGCGGTGAAACCTCTCCGTGGAGATAGCACCTGCCGGAGCGACTGCACTTTCTGGGAGGAGCCCGTAGGCGACAGTCACCTCTGAAAGTGTGACTTGGGACGAGTATACAAAGGAGAAGCAATAAGTGCAGTGTATTTGAAAAAAAAAAAAACAATAAGGAGGTGTGATAGCTCCAAGAAAACTCGCCGGCCGTGAGCAACGACCGCATGCGGAATTCCGGACTCGGCTCCGTTCCACCGCGCATCGAGCCAGGACGTGAGGCAGGCGTGCTAGCCGCATAGTCACAGAGGCCTCCTCCTGTGTCAACCTGAGGTTTGACTCTCGCACGTCGTTACGGCGGCGTGGGCAGGCCTTAATTCGACGGCCTGTGTCAACGCGCCATCTCACATAGAAGTGTGATCATGCCAGCGGGCAGCAAATTCTGGGACGCTATTGCCCAAGCCTGCTTATGGATACCCAGGGCACGGATACCCAGGGCACGATTGCTCGAGACCCAGAGACAATACAGGCCAAAGGAATACCTTAAGGGGTCTGCCTAGTTGTCGTATGGGCATCATTGTAAGCAGTCGTGTCTATTAAAATTTTAAAAAAAACTACGTAATATTTTCATATAAATATTTTATCCAGGACAGAAATCAAAGTCGATATTTTGTCGACAAATCATATTGAAACATAAACGTGATCGTTGAAGAGTCAAAGTCAGCGAAGAACGATGTAAGTAGCCCCACTGTTAAATATATTTACTCTTCTGTAAAACGGTGTTTTAAATTATAGCGACAATGATGTATCTTTTCAGAACAGATTGCGGTATTAAAATTCTCTATTCGCCGCTTCAAATTCTGAGGGAACAGAACACACGCGTAACTTGTTTGTGCTATTTTCCATCGCCACTGCAATGTTTCCTTACGGTCGGACGTGACCTTCAGGCGTTTAAAAATTTTTTACTAGTGGGGCTCCTTAAACAGTGTCTTTCCCCTTCATGAGGCCAGCCGATAATGATGAACCAAGGAGCAGCCAAGGAGATTGATGTAACGACAGCTGTAACCGAGCGTCCACACCAGCCTCCGGCTTCAAACTCAGGTGGGACTATCGTGACTCAATATTAGTCTGTTATGTTACAATAATACAAGTTATATGCTTTCCCCCCCCCACCCCGCGTAACCAAATAATACTGATTGTAACACTTGTCTGACATGTACAATAATTACACTTCTCTTTACAGAAATTTCTGTTTATTAAAAATTCCTTGAATTTCTGGAAGACTCGTATACTAACTCACCCGTAACTAGTATTAGGGCATGGTTGATAATGACGATAACTTCTAAATTGTCAATTCATACCACTGATGGAGCCACTGGACCGATCACGAATCTAAAAGCACGCCATAGACACTCGTGTGGTAACACATTGCCACCATAGGGAGACTACTACCATAGGGAGACTTAAATAGAATTCACTGTTCTTCAGGAGTGGAGAAAGCGCCGAGTACTTACAAACCATCGTCTGCCTACTCGTAGAAGGATTGCTTCGGGANTGTTCTTCAGGAGTGGAGAAAGCGCCGAGTACTTACAAACCATCGTCTGCCTACTCGTAGAAGGATTGCTTCGGGACCATTATCAGTTCAACTTCCTTGTCATATGAGAGCGTACCATCACAGCGACCCGATGATGGCGAAGTCGTAGCTCAAGAAACCTTTACATAAAGACAGTATTTTCACACGGTACTCTCGTGGCATCAAAACAAATTCAAGGCAGATATTGTGCTATCTAATTTTGCAATAATTTTCCACGGAGGATATGATTAAAATACACTCTGTTAGTTATTTTCCTACCTTGAATTGATCTTCAATCGGACCGCTCTGGAACTATCATGAATACATAACACGGTCCCGTCTACGCCTGGTCTGTTCCAGCTCCTATTCCATTTCGCGTTTGGAATTATAATGATTCTATTATTATAGGGCATTTTCCCTTGGACACGTAAAGATGAGAAACGTTAAGCGTAACGCCGTCTTCACCCGCCCTCGATGAACCGAAGCAGCTCTTGCAGTACGCGGGCCCGTTAAACTGGGGCTTTGAAAAACTTTTTACTCGGCGCGGCACTGCAATTACGCTGAAATCCTCAAGCTCGAATGGATCGGGGAAAGTTGGACGAAAAATTAAAAACTTTCCTCTGCGGACTACGCGAAGAATCAATGCCGGCGTTGGACTTCTCCGAGTTGGAGCAACGGTGTTTAAAGTGTAACTTCTCAGGGCGGGCGCAGTTTTCAACATAGACACCGCATTAGCGCCACTTCACCCGGGTCGGCTCCCACATTCGCGCATCTCATTACGGGGGAATGAAGTTGGCGTCGTGTGGGGGTTCCCCCTCCCTGGCGGTGCGGAGGCAACTTTGCTAAGAACATTCTTCCGGGAACGAAAGAGAGAGAGAGAGAGAGAGAGAGAGAGAGGAGTGGCTGCTTGTCTAAGGTTCGAGCACTAAACCGAGAATGTTTCAGTAAATTGCAAGCGCCTTGGGAGCACTCAAAATGCAATTAATTCAAATTTCGTAGCTTTCTGCACATAAGGCCACCGCGACCGTAAGAGCTGTATGCAACGAACTGCNATGCAATTAATTCAAATTTCGTAGCTTTCTGCACATAAGGCCACCGCGACCGTAAGAGCTGTATGCAACGAACTGCAGTCATCTGAGGAGTCTTCTCCATAACTTGTTCTCGTTTAGTTGAGTACTTTCTGAAATCAACCTTGGAAAACTGCCTGGCCTATCTAGAGCAACGTTGGCAACGAATAAGGAACCGTAGAGCAAATAGAAATAGATTATGTTGTACCGTGTATAGTCAATTCACGGTTACCACACACTTTTCTGAAGTCCTGCTAAAGTTCNTAGAAATAGATTATGTTGTACCGTGTATAGTCAATTCACGGTTACCACACACTTTTCTGAAGTCCTGCTAAAGTTCTACTGCCAGAATATTCCTCCGCCTCGTGCAAGCTTAAATAAGACTGGAAATTTACACCTAAACGACAACGCACCACATATGTTAGCACACAGTGTAATAATATTTTACATTAGAACTATTTCTTACCAGGCATTACCAACATATTTTCTCAACGTTTGCATTCATATTAATTATAAATGAAATATTATAATCTGTAAATAAAGTAAAAATAAAATTTTAATTTAACACAAAATAGGATACTTTTATGTTAACAGAAGTATAAAACGGCAGTGAGTTGTGATGCATGACACATTTAGGAAACATCCGAACACGTCATACATGGGGTAACTTTTTAAAGGTTTTATTCAAAAAGTGTGAAGAAACCGCACATAAACAATAGTAAGTATTGGCGTAAATGTAACATATTTACGTTGACACCACTTTCACATCGCTGTGTCGAAGCATTTATAGTCACACAATCGCTAGTAATGTAGATTTGGTACAAGAGCAGAGGGATACACAAATGGATGAAAGAGTAAACTAAGCAGGAATCTTAAAAGTGCCCAAATATGAATCAGAACTACTGAATTATATTTCCTTGTGAATACACATGATTCTTGGCGAACAAAGGTATTTTCCTCTGTACTAATAACTGCAATGAAAATGTCTGTTAAAGAACACATTTCTATTTCTTCAACGACGAACTNGTATTTTCCTCTGTACTAATAACTGCAATGAAAATGTCTGTTAAAGAACACATTTCTATTTCTTCAACGACGAACTCTACGAATTATATGAGTAAGGTTTCAAAATCCTAGAGTACTGATTCTGAAATTTTTGTCAAATAAAGACAAAAATATGTAGCGGCAAGTAAAATACGCCAATTCAAATTTAAATTAACAGGTCTACAACAATAATTATATTTCATCTTATTGTGCGTTTGTATTTTAAGGTCACAAAAAAAAAGACTATAAAGAATTATTCTGGAATTGTACTCAGCCTCCTGGCTGAAATAGAAGGTTAGGACCACGAGGTTNAAAAAAGACTATAAAGAATTATTCTGGAATTGTACTCAGCCTCCTGGCTGAAATAGAAGGTTAGGACCACGAGGTTATTAGAGGAGACACTATGTATTGTAACAACAAGGTTTCACACTTGTAGCGTAGGATTTGAAGGAAACGTTTGAACCACAGATGTGCAGAAGTTATTTTGACCGCGGGTGCATGGCATATATGCGGACACGGTTGTAAGTTTTGGGCGTTTACTTTCGATAACCATTACTGAAAACAAATACGGGACATATGAATGAGTGAAGAGAGTGGAGTGAGTGAAGATATTTCGGCGGCTCTTAACATCGAGGTCCTGAGAGCCGATGAGGGTGAAGTGAGGTGAGTATAGAGCAGCGCCGGAATGAGNCGGCGGCTCTTAACATCGAGGTCCTGAGAGCCGATGAGGGTGAAGTGAGGTGAGTATAGAGCAGCGCCGGAATGAAGGGGCAGGGGGAAACGGGAGATCCCCGAGAAAACATCGCCGACCAGCGGCATCGTCCAGGCACGATTCCCACTTGCGAAAATCCGGAGTGAACCAGCCGGGGATCGAACCCGGTTCGCCTTGGTNCGGCGGCTCTTAACATCGAGGTCCTGAGAGCCGATGAGGGTGAAGTGAGGTGAGTATAGAGCAGCGCCGGAATGAGGGGGCAGGGGGAAACGGGAGATCCCCGAGAAAACATCGCCGACCAGCTGCATCGTCCAGGCACGATTCCCACTTGCGAAAATCCGGAGTGAACCAGCCGGGGATCGAACCCGGTTCGCCTTGGTTGGGAGGCAAGCTGTCTAACCGCTCAGCCAACGTGGGTCCTCGCTGTGGAGCGAGTTGTCCCACCTTCCTCCTCGGCTACCCTATCCCACGTAAGACAGCAGCATCCGCGAGCAGCAAAGCCACTTCAACTGGAAGATGAGAGTGGTGCGTCGTAATCGCCGCCCGTTCTGCCGCCCACCCTCGACATCCCCGAGACAAGCCTCACTACTTACTCGGCCGGCACGAGAGCAATACTTATGCAGAGAGCTGTCGACAGGACTTCCCAGCACTCCACTTACCTGCAACAAACGAAACAAAACAACACACTAAGAATTGTTTCCAGTAGGTAAACTTCCTAAATCGTAATGTAAGTATTTAAATAACCATACGTGGTCTGGAAAATTTACCACAAACCATGCTGAAAATATATAACTGCTAATATTCAAAGATGTACACTTCACTACGCATTTGATTCATTCCTTAAAAACGTTGGATACCAAAAAATGTATTATTTTATATTTGTACCAAACGTTGTTCAGCTTGTACGCACTGCATGCGATCACATTTTCCCTCGAATAAAAAATGTTGACTTTATGTGCATATAAATAATTTGATGCCAAATTAAATTTTTTTCTTGTTTTGCTGCAACCGTAATAATTAATACTACCAAAGTTGAAAAATTTAAAACATTTACAATGTTATCTAATGCCGTGGGCTACCGCTTGATATATATGTAATCACCAAATAAAAGTTCATGCATTAAAAATTTGTTTAAAAATTTGTAAAAATGTATTTGTTTTTAACATTTTTTCCCATATATAAGGGCCTGTTATTTGGTGATTAGATGTGTGTCACGCGTTAGCCCAAAAAATTAATTTACTTTCTTAATTATTTTAATTTGTACAACTTCGTTAGTATTTGTTTTTATGGCTGCAGCAAAACCGAAACATTTCGGATTTGACATGAAATTACTCAAAAAATAAAAAGTGTAAATTTTTTATATTCTAGGAAAATGGCATCGATTACAATGCGTACAAGTTGAACAATATTTGGAATAAATATAACATTATTAATTTTTTGGTATTTAACATCCTCAAAAATTTAGGACAACTACCATAAATGTGGTTTAAAAAAATTACTATTCTTGCTCTTTCAACACGCCAATAAAATTATGTGGTAAAATTCCCAACATTTTCTTAGTGTAAATAAACAGAAAACTTATCTTCTAAAACATAAATTTGTTACTAATACTAGATTCGGATGTGTAATTCGTCAGATGCACTGCTGACGCCAATAAACTAACCTAAGACTGTTTTAAATTTACACTGCAACGGTGAATAATTGAGTACTTTTTAAAAATCAACCTTCGGAACAATCCCTGTACGTAATTGCATGCATCTTAACGTTAACATTTTGTGCCATGCTTTGGAGTAATGTTGGTAGTGAAACATGACAATTTATCCTAAACTTTAACGTCTTGTAAAAATTCTAATTTATAAATTACTGACCAATTAAACAGGTATATTTTTATTCCACAGTGACAGTTGTTCGAAGTAAGGACACTACTTATCAGGGGAATGGAAACATTAACTTTCGTTTGCAAAGAAAGGATCTACAGTGAACAAAGAAAAAACTGTAGGCTTTCAAAAGTGCCCTATAAGAGTGAAATTTTAAAATTCGCGTTAACAACGTCTAAAAGATAATAATCGCAAGCAATTCAGAACACACGTAAGAATGATAATTATACTGATACAACAAAAACCATAAGTTGGAGGCAAAACTGCATCACCGCGATGTTGCCTGAAGTTAAGAGATAGCGCTGCCCACATCATCACAATCAATAATGAGCAGAGCGAGTAAGGATAGGCCATTCATGATTTGCCTTAAATTAGGATATGAACAAGACTGGAGACAAATTTCGATTGGTAAGTAATAAGTTGTAATAAATGGCGATTTTAATTGACTACGCAATAATTTATCCGTGCAGTTACACGCCACTTGTTCACAAGCATTACTCAACGGCAGACTGATGAGAGCCTACTTAAAAATAAACGTACAGGTCGCCTTAAGTTATTTTCGCTTTTGAGGCTCAGAAGCGCGGGAGCGATACGGGCGAAACTGCTACCCGCAATCAAGCGCACCATCGCCTCTAAGCGCAAATCTCCGAACTGCCGTGCAATATTCCCGTCGTGTTACACGAGCCCATGGGAGTTCACTGAAATGCGTTCTTGGCGTCTGAAAAATAATTTCATACACATTGCACAAACGTTGGAATGCCAGCATTGGTGTGTGTAGAAAAGGTACGTAAAAGTCAGTATCAAGTTAATCTCTTGATTTGACACTGACAGACTCGGGCATGCTCAGGAGATGCCTGCCAGTCAGCTCCTGCTTCAAGTGACAGTCCTGACAGATGTCAGCTGGCTGCTCTGCAAACGCAGCTGTCTCCACGACATGACAGCTGCCTGCTTTCCCACGGTACAGTGCCAGCCAGCGTTGTGTTACTAAGTTCCCCATTAAAGTCTTTTACAGAAATTTCAGACTAAAGCCAAGCACTTTTTCCGTGCTATTTTTCTACTACCGAATATATAAGCATACTTAACATTAAACTGCAAATGCATTACTCATGAAAACACAGTACGTTAAAATTTACACACGGTTTTACATAAGCTGGTTCCGTCTCTTATGACAACGCTGGCGCCAAGACGTTACGCCGCAGATAGAAAAAAAAAATTAGTCGCAGTGTGATGATGCGAATAATGAAAAAATTATCACAACCCTGCAGTGCAGTAAAATAAAACAGTTCACTTCAATTAATTATTTTAATTGCGATGCTTGAAATGGGAACAAAAAAACTCGATAAACCGTTCAACGTATCCTCTCTTATAAATTTATACAGGGCGAATCTTATATCTAAAGTCTATCCGACTGTATCTCAGCAATGATATGGGTTCGTAAAAAAAATGCCCGGAATTGCAAATGATTGAATAAAAATTAAAAATTAAATTTTACAAAAAATTATGAATGGAAAATCAACTGGGAATAATCTCTTCGATTACACCAAATTTCAATTGATATTTAACAGTCATTAACTGAACACTGAACTACCATAACATGAAACTGAATATTACATATTGTACGACCATCGAGTAAGATTACTTAGGGAATTTGGAAAAACAAAATACAAATAATAGAAACAGGAAAAGGCCTGACAAGACCTGCCCTCTGTATGCCAATATTGGCTCACAAAAATTATTAAAACACCGAAGAAACAGTTCACACAACACGTACATAGATACAGTTCATTCCCCACAGTAGGACAAAACATTGCTGTATATTTCACCACGGGAACATGTTAAACACGAAATGCGGCGAGCTTGCTAGACAGCCGTGCGCTTGTAAGAAATCGAACTACAGGACATTTCATTATGCCCAGAGCGACAACCTTCGAGTTGGCATCCAAGAAGGCGTATTCTTTGTAGGTTGTTCACGGCTAATTGAGTACTTTTGAAAGCCCTGCTTAAGATACACTTTTCTCTTCCTTTTGTATCCTTCCGTCATACTGTATATGAAAGTTACATTGCCTTCGGCCTGATTACGTTATTCACGCGAGTCAAGTGAAAATGTAAAATTGTTAGCAGTCTAAACGTGTTTCTAATGTGCTAGTTCGTACTATATTTACTATAAATTAAAACATCCCTCTCGATTTTCGTCAAGAATGAAAACTATTTTACTTAAATCGCTGTCAACTTAACTGAGTTGAGTTGAGTTGAGAGATTTGGGCAGCTCTTAACAACGAGAATCTTGAGAGTCGACGAGGATGAAGTGAGGTGGTGATGGAGCAGCGCCGGAATGCAAGGGCGGGGGAAAGGGAGATCCCCGAGAAAACCCGCCAACCAACGGCAAGTCTAACCGCTCAGCCACCGCGGCCCCTGCCAACTTAGCTGGGAGCATGCATGTCACTGTGTAAGGTAGCACATATGCTTCAACGGTCAGTGACATTTTTCAAAAGTTAATTTGAAAAACGCTCACTTTACCGAGAATAACATATACTACGCAGTTGGTTGGCTTTGGACACAAATGCAGCTTTCCGAGATGCGAACGTTTGGAAACACGAAGTTTTGCTTTTGAAGTTATTTATTTACATCTGTATAGAAGTGCCTCAAGCTAACAATTTCCGAAAGTTTGTTTCTCCGCTCGACAAAACATAGCTATCCTTTTATTCAGAAACATTTCGTCAAATATATAAATAAGAATTTCTCGTTTACAAACAAATGCTTCCTTTATCCTGAGGTTTTCTCTTATATTCTACTCTACAAATTTCTAAAGAAAAATTCGTATGCGAACAACTTTTGAAGGAAAAAAAACAGAACGCTATGTTGTTGTTTAAAATCTAAATTTGTATTTACGTACTAGCAATGCATTCCTTGAAACGCGAATACTGAATTCGTATATGCCAAATAACAAACAGTCACAAAATGTATTAACCAACCCGATTTTTCTTGCAAACAGAAGAAAATTTGGTACATGCAATATTAAAATCTATAACCAAATGTTACAATTATTAACTGGGAAATATCCTGATACTTTGTCTGTGTTATTCACTGTTCACTCCATTAAATGACAGAACAATTGTCGGTGTTTACTTTGGTTTTTGCATTATTTGCGTAAATAATAATCTCTCTAAACAAAAATAAGCTGATAAATAAAATATACCAATTAGCAGGCAAGAAATCATATTCACGCGCGCATAATTACGAAAACAAGCCTGTAGTAAAAAAAAACTAATATAAGTTAGTAGCCCGTTCAATTAAATTTGGACTCAAGTATATTCAATTTTTTTTACAGCTCCAGCCAATGCCAAGCATATATAGCTTGCGCTAGCAAAATTATGTACAGTATGTATACATATTTTGAGAGGCTGGCGATAAAGGTGAGGTGAATTATTGATATTTATTAAATTCCACGTACTGTAGGCATATTAAAATTTTTCTCGCAGTCGTGGAAAACCGGGCATTAACCATTATAAAAGTTATGGTGTGTAGCTTTAAATCGACAAAACATTTCGAAGTATCTGAAATATATTTTGAATGAATGAAATTCCCTACCCCCTCAGACACGGCATTAAATATGCGTCGAAGGGATTGGTCAGCACAAACGCGTGATACACTTAAACATAGGGCGTACTCTCTGTTGTGTTTAAGGAAATTGCAGTGGCTTAGAACGAGTATTATGGTACTAACTATGACCAAATACGTGGAATACAAAATTAATTAGGTACCACAATCCAAGCAAGAAGATATGCCTAAGCCAGAGTACATATTTTTAACTGGAATTAATTATTAACAATCGCACGAAAAAACATAAAACATTTTTAGGTGATTAACTAACGCCCCCGCTTTGCAAACTAAGATTAAGTGTGTTGGATAACAAAAAAACTAATAATTTTATATTTGTACCAAACATCGTTCAACTCGTACGCATTGTATGTGATGCCATTTTCCTGGGATAAAAAAATTTACACTTTATATTTTTAAAATAATTTTATGTCAAATTCAAAAATTTTCAGTTTGGCTGCAGCCATAATGACAAATACTAAGTTGTAAAAAATAAATAAATAACTAAACAAATTAATTTATTGTTGTGGGATACTGCGTGACACACATGTAATCACCAAATAACAGGCCAAACATATAAAAATTTTTTTTAAAAACAAAAACATTTTTGCATATTTTAAACTTTTTTTAAAAATGCATGAACTGTCATTTGGTGNTCAGGAGATGCCTGCCAGTCAGCTCCTGCTTCAAGTGACAGTCCTGACAGATGTCAGCTGGCTGCTCTGCAAACGAAGCTGTCTCCACGACATGACAGCTGCCTGGTTCCCCACGGTACAGTGCCAGCCAGTGTTGTGTTACTAAGTTCCCCATTAAAGTCTTTTACAGAAATTTCAGACTAAAGCCAAGCACTTTTTCCGTGCTATTTTTCTACTATCGAATTATATAAGCATACTTAACATTAAACTACAAATTCATTACTCATGAAAACACAGTACGCTCAAATTTACACACGGTTTTATGCACGCTGGTTCCGTCTCTTATGACAACGCTGGCGCCAAGACGTTAAGCCGCAGATAGAAAAAAAATTAGTCGCAGTGTGATGATACGAATAATGAAAAAACTACCACAACCCTGCTATGCAGTAAAATAAAACAGTTCACTTCAATTAATAATTTTAATTGCAATGCTTGAAATGGGAGCAAAAAAAACTCGATAAGCCGTTCAGTATATCCTCTCTTAAAAATTTATGCAGGGCGACTATCATATCTAAAGTCTATCCGACTGTATCTCAGCAATGATATGGGTTCGTAAAAAAAAAATGCCCGGAATTGCAAATGATTGAATAAAATTAAAAATTAAATTTTACAAAAAATTATGAATGGAAAATCAACTGGGAATGATCTCTTCGATTACACCAAATTAGTCATTAACTGAACACTGAACTACCATAACATGAAACTGAATATTACATATTGTACGACCATCGAGTAAGATTACTTGGGGAATTTGGAAAAACAAAATACAAATAATAGAAACAGGAAAAGGCCTGACAAGACCTGCCCTCTGTATGCCAATATTGGCTCACAAAAATTATTAAAACACCGAAGAAACAGTTCACACAACACGTACATCGATACAGTTCATTCTCCACAGTAGGACAAAACATTGCTGTATATTTCAACACGGGAACATGTTAAACGCGAAATGCGGCGACTTCGGCCTGATTACGTTATTCACGCGAGTCAAGTGAAAATGTAAAATCGTTAGCAGTCTAAACGTGTTTCTAATGTGCTAATTCGTACTATATTCACTATAAATAAAACATCCCTCTCGATTTTCGTCAAGAATGAAAACTATTTTACTTAAATCGTTGTCAACTTAACTGAGTTGAGTTGAGTTGAGAGATTTGGGCGGCTCTTAACAACGAGAATCTTGAGAGTCGACGAGGATGAAGTGAGGTGGTGATGGAGCAGCGCCGGAATGCAAGGGCGGGGGGAAAGGGAGATCCCCGAGAAAACCCGCCAACCAACGGCATCGCCCGGCACGATTCCCACTTGCGAAAATCCGGGAGTGACCCAGCCGGGATTGACCCGGTTCACCTTCGTGGGAGGCGAGCAGTCTAACCGCTCAGCCACCGCGGCCCCTGCCAACTTAGCTGGGAGCATGCACGTTACTGTGTAAGGTAGCGCATATGCTTCAACGGTCAGTGACATTTCTCAAAAGTTAATTTGAAAAATGCTGACTTTACCGAGAATAACATATACTACGCAGTTGCTTGGCTTCGGACACAAATGCAGCTTTCCGAGATGCGAACGTTTGGAAACACGAAGTTTTGCTTTTGACGTTATTTATTTACATCTGTATAGACGTGCCTCAAGCGAACAATTTCCGAAAGTTTGTTTCTCCGCTCGACAAAACTTAGCTATCCTTTTATTCAGAAACATTTCGTCAAAAATATAAATAAGAATTTCTCGTTTACAAAGATATGCTTCCTTTATCCTGAGGTTTTCTCTTATACTCTACTCTACACATTTCTAAAGAGAAATTCGTATGCGAACAATTTTTTAAGGAAAAAACACAGAACGCTATGTTGTTGTTTAAAATCTAAATTAGTATTTACGTACTAGCAATGCATTCCTTGAAACGCGAATACTGAATTCGTATATGCCAAATAACAAACAGTCACAAAATGTATTAACCAACCCGATTTTTCTTGCAAACAGAAGAAAATTTGGTTCATGCACTATTAAAATCTATAACCAAATGTTACAATTATTAACAGGGAAATATCCTGAATCTTTGTGTTATTTATTTTTCACTCCATTAAAAGACAGAACATTGTCGATGTTAACTTTAGAGAGATTATTGGTCACGCAAATGATGCAAAAACCAAACAAAAATTAGCTGCTAAATAAAATATACCAATTAGCAGGCAAGCAATCGTATTCAGGCACGCATAATTACGAAAACAAGCCTGTAGTAAAAAAAAAACTAATATAAATTAGTAGCCCGTTCAATTGAATTTGGAATCAAGTATATTCTATTTTTTTTACAGCTCCAGCCAATGCCAAGCATATATAGCTTGCGCTAGCAAAATTATGTACAGTGTGTATACATATTTTGAGAGGCTGGCGATAAAGATGAGGTGAAATATTGATATTTATTTAATTCCACGTACTGTAAGCATATTAAAATTTTTCTAGCAGGCGTGGAAAACCGGGCATTAACCATTATAACAGTTTTAGTATGTAGCTTTAAATCGACAAAACCTTTCGAAGTATCTGAAATATCTTTTGAATGAATGAAATTCCCTACCCCCTCAGACACGGCATTAAATATGCGTCGAAGGGATTGGTCAGCACAAACGCGTGATACACTTAAACATACGGCGTACTCTCTGTTGTGTTTAAGGAAATTGCAGTGGCTTAGAACGAATATTATGGTACTAAGTATGACCAAATACGTAGCATAGAAGGTGAATCAGGTACCACAATCCAAATAAGAAGATATGCCTAAGCCGGAGTACATATTTTTAACTGGAATTAATTATTAACAATCGCACGAAAAAACATAAAACATTTTTAGGTGATTAACTANTATTTTTAACTGGAATTAATTATTAACAATCGCACGAAAAAACATAAAACATTTTTAGGTGATTAACTAACGCCCACGCTTTGCAAACTAAGATTAAGTGTGTTGGATAACAAAAAAACTAATAATTTTATATTTGTACCAAACATCGTTCAACTCGTACGCATTGTATGTGATGCCATTTTCCTGGGATAAAAAAATTTACACTTTATATTTTTAAAATAATTTTATGTCAAATTCAAAAATTTTCAGTTTGGCTGCAGCCATAATGACAAATACTAAGTTGTAAAAAATAAATAAATAACTAAACAAATTAATTTATTGTTGTGGGATACTGCGTGACACACATATAATCACCAAATAACAGGCCAAACATATGAAAATTTTTTTTAAAAACAAAAACATTTTTGCATATTTTAAACTTTTTTTAAAAATGCATGAACTGTCATTTGGTGNAAAATTTTTTTTAAAAACAAAAACATTTTTGCATATTTTAAACTTTTTTTAAAAATGCATGAACTGTCATTTGGTGATCACATATATATCAAGCGGTAGTCCACGGTATTAGTTTACGTTGTAAATTTTTCCATTATAATGACTTAGTTGGTATTTGTTATTACGGCTGCAGCAAAAAGGAACATTTTGGATTTGACATAAAATTATTCAAATAATATAAAGAGTAAATTTTTTTTGGCCCAGAAAAATGGCATTACATACAACGTGTACAAGATGGAAAATGTCTGGTACAATTATGAAGTAATTAATTTTTTTGGTATCAAACATTCTTGAGGGACTGCCTACAGCTATTCTCCGCGTTCGAGGGCTCGAAGCGCGTAAGCTGTAAGGCTGACTCTTGCTCACTCACCACTTGCCTCATCGCCTCTACGCACAAGACGCTAATCTGGAGTGCAGTCTTTCCGTCAGCGACTTGTCTGAACGTGACTTCAAGCGGTAACCATATAATATTATGGCACGCTAATAAAGATAAAAGTATGGCTTGTGTGTAAACTCTGATGTTTCTGTAAGGAAAATTTTGCAGCCAATACTGATTCCGAAGACACCTGCTTAAGACCATTTTTGAACTTCTCTTTCGGCGCAGAACTTAAAGATGGCCGCCTGGGTAGGCCGCCGAACGGTGTGCAGAGCTCCAGCAGAAAACGTTTTATTAAAAAACCGTCCATCGTGTCTGAGTGAGGTTTGCTAACGAGTAGTATTTAAGAAACGCTACGCGTTTGTATACGTATTTCAGTTCCTCCATTTCTCTCTAAAGCATGTTTTTGTGATAGTGAAAATGGCTCAAACCGGTGTTTTGACGGTCATTTTGAGGTATGGACATTGCGGTACAAAACATTAAAAAGGAAAAGGGACGTGTATTAAACCTTTATATGTATTATTACGTCATAAAATGGCAGGGTTTCCGCTGAAAGTCTCATAGAGACGCGTTACCGACGGCAAGACCGCACGCCAGTTAAGTGCTTTGCGCGTAGAGGCGATGAGAGAGTTGATGCGCATGTCTCGGTCGCCCCTAGCGCTCCCACGCTTTTAGGCCTCAGATGTGCAAAATTCCTTCGACCAGGTGGCCACCTTAACAGCTTTTTGTGTTTAGACACCACTACAAAATATCCAACCGTTTTTATATCACGTGTTTTCTACCAAACCTCTGCAACGTACTTTATGCGCCTGCCAGATATACTGGCACGTTACAAAATATTGCAAATTTTAATTTTTTTAATAAAATTTAAGTTCAAAATTTACATTATACAAAAAAATATGATTTTATTTTTTATTTTTTAACAAAGCAGTATTTTTCAAAAAAAATTGCGTTGATTCTTTTGTTTTGTTAGAAACAGTTAGGTTTAAAGTTTCTTGTATTGAAAACGAATTTCTTAACCATTTATTCCCCATTTAAACTCCGTGACTGCAGGGTGGGTAGGCAGAGCTCTTAACCTTAGCTGGCATCCAAACACAGTATGCATATATGTCTCGCTCGGGAATCGAAGCCAGAATCCCCGTATGAAATAAAACAGCTGCTTTTAAAATATATTTTTTGAAAAAAAAATAAAAACTGAGGTTTTTATTTATAGTGTTAGAGGGAGACAAAAAAATGTACCCCAAATATTGCCCAATAAAACGTACAACTATGGCCTAAGAGAAGAAATAACACTGAAAGTAATTAGCTGTGTGTTAATCTTTCTTAAATTTTGAAATTAATGAAGTGTTCGTCTGAAGCTTGTCTACACTAAGTGCACGTGCACCTATGTATGGATGGAAACAGCACGGTAAAACTCAAGGCATATACTCAACGCCTAGCTTCTGCTACAACTTCTTAGCTCGCACAGATTTCACAGAAATGCCAGGTAGAAACCCTCAGGGTTTGTCTAATAAATGCGGTTTTCAGTGACATTCCGAAACACTTAAAATATATCTCCTCATATGTAGAGCATGCCTTGAGATATTATGAGGAAAAGGGATTTGTGGAGAGACGGGATCACAGGAAATGACGTAACGAGAGTTTTCTGTTATATCAAAATAGGCATGGAATGCTCCAAATCGTAAGGCGTATGCATAACAACTTTCGTTGGAAAAAATTAATAGGTTCGAAAATTCGGCGGGAATGTGGATTGGGATGGAGAGTGTGGGGATGAGACAGAGAAATTGGAGGCCCATGGATACACACACATACATGCACATGTGTATTATATACACGAAATAAAAGCCCCTTCGAGAAAACCTGCCAGAAATATTATCTAAATAAAATGTTTCCGTTCCTCTCAACTCCGCAGTTTTGCAACTAAGTTAAGTAATCTTCCCAGACTCTCACATCTGGGAGAGAATGGAGTTCCCACCCAATTCTGAGGAACCGAGTTTTACCTCGGGGAACGGAAGAAATTGTGGTGCCTCATTATTCATTGTGCTGTAATTTCACACGCAGCCGTAGGCGTAAGGACCGTGAGCACGTGTTTGTACCGACGCTGCAAGAATCGTCAGCCTGCAGGTTGTTCACGGTGAAGTGACCACTTTTCAAACAAACCTTCGACAAAAGTCACTGCCCGTAACTACTCACACAGCCACAGTACACACTCGCTTGTACGCTCAGAGTTAAGTTGGCAGCAAATTTACAAAAAAAATAGTCTTAAGGTTCGACTTGTGTTGCAAGTGTGACGTTTAAATGTATGACAACAGAAATTAACAGTCCCTAGTTTTATACATATTAGAAAAAGTATACACGTAACACATTTACATTCCTAACAGTGCCACGGTTTACTAGGCTGGTGCATGAATGACGTGATCAGGCCCGTCGTAATGTTAATTTTCCATATAGCGGAAGAATACACAATGCGCATACAAGTAGATGTTAATCAGGGGTTTCAACAATGCTCATTTCACCGTGAACAGTATATACCTTAAGTTTGGTTAAATGGAACTTTTAACTTATATTTCATCTATAAATTATGATATTACTTTTATAATTAATATAAATAAAAACAAAGAGAAAAAATTGGTATGTTGGTAATGCCTGGTAAGAAATCGTTCTCATGCAAAATATTAAGACTGAGCGCGCACGAATGCGGTGCGTTGTCCCGTCAGCGTAATTTTCTAGCCTCGGTGAAGCTTTGTTTGCACGAGGCGGAGGAACAGTCTGAAAGTATAGAAAGTACAGAACTTCAGCAGGACTTCAGAAAAGTTGGACGTATTCGCGAATGGACTATATCGTTGGGTGCCACAAAGCTACCACGCCAACAGCCGGTGCGGGCCGGGAGTGGAAGAGAACCGAACCGGAGACAGTTCAACAACGCCACTTCTGTCTCGTCGCGCGACTGTGTCGACCGTCAAAGTGGGGACGATTTCCCTCCGTCTCGTGGCCGATAACAACTCTGACTCGTGGCTCCTCACCGAGCATGCATAAACAAACAAGACCCAGGTACGTATTCATGATTAAAAATTTTGTATTTTATGGTTTCGACACAAAATAACCTAATTATCTTTGAAACATCGATTTTATATTTATCNAGTATGCATATATGTCTCGCTCGGGAATCGAAGCCAGAATCCCCGTATGAAATAAAACAGCTGCTTTTAAAATATTTTTTGAAAAAAAAATAAAAACTGAGGTTTTTATTTATAGTGTTAGAGGGAGACAAAAAAATGTACCCCAAANATATTTTTTGAAAAAAAAATAAAAACTGAGGTTTTTATTTATAGTGTTAGAGGGAGACAAAAAAATGTACCCCAAATATTGCCCAATAAAACGTACAACTATGGCCTAAGAGAAGAAATAACACTGAAAGTAATTAGCTGTGTGTTAATCTTTCTTAAATTTTGAAATTAATGAAGTGTTCGTCTGAAGCTTGTCTACACTAAGTGCACGTGCACCTATGTATGGATGGAAACAGCACGGTAAAACTCAAGGCATATACTCAACGCCTAGCTTCTGCTACAACTTCTTAGCTCGCACAGATTTCACAGAAATGCCAGGTAGAAACCCTCAGGGTTTGTCTAATAAATGCGGTTTTCAGTGACATTCCGAAACACTTAAAATATATCTCCTCATATGTAGAGCATGCCTTGAGATATTATGAGGAAAAGGGATTTGTGGAGAGACGGGATCACAGGAAATGACGTAACGAGAGTTTTCTGTTATATCAAAATAGGCATGGAANATGCCTTGAGATATTATGAGGAAAAGGGATTTGTGGAGAGACGGGATTACAGGAAATGACGTAACGAGAGTTTTCTGTTATATCAAAATAGGCATGGAACGCTCCGAATTGTAAGGCGTATGCATAACAACTTTCGTTGGAAAAAATTAATAGGTTCGAAAATTCGGCGGGAATGTGGATTGGGATGGAGAGTGTGCAGATGAGAGGACAGAGAAATTGGAGGCCCATGGATACACACACATACATGCACATGTGTATTATATACACGAAATAAAAGCCCCTTCGAGAAAACCTGCCAGAAATATTATCTAAATAAAATGTTTCCGTTCCTCTCAACTCCGCAGTTTTGCAACTAAGTTAAGTAATCTTCCCAGACTCTCACATCTGGGAGAGAATGGAGTTCCCACCCAATTCTGAGGAACCGAGTTTGCTGTAATTTCACACGCAGCCGTAGGCGTAAGGAACGTGAGCACGTGTTTGTACCGACGCTGCAATAATCGTCAGCCTGCAGGTCGTTCACGGTGAAGTGACCACTTTTCAAACCAAC
Organism: Clitarchus hookeri; assembly: GCA_002778355.1. Lineage (NCBI taxonomy): Eukaryota > Metazoa > Arthropoda > Insecta > Phasmatodea > Phasmatidae > Clitarchus > Clitarchus hookeri. Next base: position 224,297 of record NQII01000259.1, read on the forward strand.
CTTCGATAAAAGTCACTGCCCGTAACTACTCACACAGCCACAGTACACACTCGCTTGTACGCTCAGAGTTAAGTTGGCAGCAAATTTACAAAAAAAATAGTCTTAAGGTTCGACTTGTGTTGCAAGTGTGACGTTTAAATGTATGACAGCAGAAGTTAACAGTCCCTAGTTTCATACATATTAGAAAAAGCATATACGTAACACATTTACATTCCTAACAGCGCCACGGTTTACTAGGCTGGTGCATGAATGACGTGATCAGGCCCGCGGTAATGTTAATTTTCCATATAGCGGAAGAATACACAATGCGCATACAAGTAGATGTTAATCAGGGGTTTCGAAAATGCTCATTTTACCGTGAACAGCATATACTTTAAGTTTGGTTAAATTGAACTTTAACTTGCATTTTATCTATAAATTATAATATTACTTTCCTAATTAATATGAATAAAAACAGAGAGAAAAAAATAGGTATGTTGGTAATGCCTGGTAAGAAATCGTTCTCATGCAAAATATTAAGACTGAGCCCGCACGAATGCGGTGCGTTGTCCCTTCAGTGTAATTTTCTAGCCTGAGTGAAGCTTTGTTTGCATGAGGCGGAGGAACAGTCTGAAAGTATAGAAAGTACAGAACTTCAGCAGGACTTCAGTAAAGTCGGACGTAACCGCAAATGGACTATATCGTCGGGTGTCACGGAGCTACCACGCCAACAGCCGGTGCGGCCCGGGAGTGGAAGAGAACCGAACCGGAGACAGTTCAACAACGCCACTTCTGTCTCGTCGCGCGACTGTGTCGACCGTCAAAGTGGGGACGATTTCCCTCCGTCTCGTGGCCGATAACAACTCTTACTCGTCGCTCCTCGCCGAGGATGCATAAACAAACAAGACCCAGGTACGTATTCATGATTAAAAATTTAGTATTTTATGGTTTCGACACAAAATAACCTAATTATCTTTGAAACATCGATTTTATATTTATCACCCCGACTCTCAACTTCCTGCAAGTCACTGCTTNGGGGGGGGGGGGGAGGAGGACATGATCACAAGTGGTGAAAATTGAGCTTTCGCATATAACAAATCTCGAAAAACTGTGGGCACAACCTGAAAGGTTATCGGAGCAGCCAATTACACGTGCATTGCCCTACACCTCACTTTTTAAAACATGGCCTGCAACGATGTGCGATATGTAGGGCCAGTGACTTTTCGCGTAAAAATCGGAGCAGACAGTAGACTTCAATACTACATACACACCTCAGCTGTTGTTAAACCTCCATTGGCTGCTGGCGCCGTGTCCGTCTTCGACCAAGCCACTCGGGACTAAGTAACTCCGACACTGAACCTTCGTGATTCGTGCACAAACGGTTAACACGGGCCAGAACATCTTTTAGCACATCAAAGAAGCTGGACTATCCTACAGTGCTTTGGACTGTCTCTTGTCTCGGAATTTTATTTCGCGAAATACCTAGCGATATGGGATTGAAACCCACCACGCGTTAGTTAGTTATTGAAAATTAGAAGTGCTGGCCAAGGGCTGTGACATCTTCGCTGGAGGTTTTTAGCTCTCCATCAGTATTTAGCTGCAGGCATGAACAATTTTTGGCACGCACTTCGAGCAAAAACACACTGGCGATCTCCTGAAGTTCGGGCTTTACCTTGGTACGGGCTGTTCACGGTAAAGTGAGCACTTTTGACAGCCCCCCTCATTTGGAATAATAGTCTATAAATATATTTTATTTTAGCCTTAGACGTTAACTTCCGAATGCAGTGGAATACACGCACTGTGCTTATTACTCACATTGCGATATTTATTTAAAAAGGTGATTAAAGGATAAAAAAAATTGGCTGGAAGGAAAAAAGTAACTAGGGACTCAAAATTGCTCGCTTTACCGTGAACAGGCTATAAGCGGTTGCATTTCACACACCGGTGACAGGCCTTATTGCGTTGAAAAAGCCACTGCCAGTAATTGCATCGTAAACACCGAATGAAATATTTGAAATAACGTTGGCTGTAAATCAGGGGNGGGGGGGTGCAACATCTTAAGAATTTCTTTAAAATTTTGATATTTAATTGTGTACAGCAAAAATTCGTTTCCCTTGGTTTCGTGGGAATTAGAGTCAGTACTGGCGTAATACTAACGTTGTCATGTTCGCAACAATATCAAATTGTCACTGGACCTAAGAATGTATATTGCTGACTTAATGCTATTCGCGGCAATGTGAGCACTTTTTAAGGCCCTCTCAACAGACAGAATAGCTAATAAATATATTTTGTTGTGGCTTCAGACGTTAACATTCACGAGCTGTCAAATATATACCCTGTGTTAATTAGTCACACAATTGGCACAAAAGTACAAATTAGCTGAAAGTAAAATCTGAATACGGTTTTAAAAAGTGCTCACTTTGCTATGAATAGCCTATAGATTCACGTTAATGGCACACACTGCGGAACAGCACAGAACAGGAAGGAAAAAGAAACCAAGGCCATTCAAACGCTATTTCGGCGCAACATTAACAGTATTGTTGAAACCAATAACGTATTTGCACAACTCCGATAAGGTGGAAATAAACAAGGAGATTGCATACTTATAATANTATTGTTGAAACCAATAACGTATTTGCACAACTCCGATAAGGTGGAAATAAACAAGGAGATTGCATACTTATAATTAAATTACAACAGAAATAAATTTTAATTTTATTTTTTTTTCATTATAAGTATTTTACATCTACAAATGTTTGTTATATTTCATCAAATACTGTCATGTAGGATTTCCNTTTTTTTTTCATTATAAGTATTTTACATCTACAAATGTTTGTTATATTTCATCAAATACTGTCATGTAGGATTTCCTTCAAATTATTCTAATAAGACATGTCTGAATTTGCAATTTCATTCCCATAATAAAAAATACCTCATTTGTTTTCAATGATAATCGTTTTAATAATTGTGATATGCGTAAATCAAAATATCATCGTAAATTATAACGCGTGTTTTCTCTCACCAACTTCTACCTTAATTTTAAAATAGCCAAAGCTGTTTATTTTTATAGTTCAAACATATTATCTGTCATACAAGCTGTTAAAATTTTATCGAGGATTANATAGCCAAAGCTGTTTATTTTTATAGTTCAAACATATTATCTGTCATACAAGCTGTTAAAATTTTATCGAGGATTTTAGCAGTACGTTTGCCTCGCAAGCTGCCATTAAACTCAGTACGAAAAAGCGACCAACTTTCAGTTGCTGGCAGTCTGAACATCACTTAAAGATACCGGTCACAATACCGCCCAAACAATTCGGGTGATAATACTTACGAATCACAAATTAAAAGAGTAAAATTTNATAGCCAAAGCTGTTTATTTTTATAGTTCAAACATATTATCTGTCATACAAGCTGTTAAAATTTTATCGAGGATTATAGCAGTACGTTTGCCTCGCAAGCTGCCATTAAACTCAGTACGAAAAAGCGACCAACTTTCAGTTGCTGGCAGTCTGAACATCACTTGAAGATACCGGTCACAATACCGCCCAAACAATTCGGGTGATAATACTTACGAATCACAAATTAAAAGAGTAAAATTTNAAGATACCGGTCACAATACCGCCCAAACAATTCGGGTGATAATACTTACGAATCACAAATTAAAAGAGTAAAATTTTGTGCCAATTAAAAATAGCTTTTTGTAGCTTCCTCATTATATTCGTAATGCGCCTGATTGGGTGGGTTGTGACCTCATTGACTGAAAGGTTTTCTTTAGCATTATATTAATGCTTTTTTTTTTTTGCTATCATTCGACAAAAGGCTTTAGACACGGCAGACCATGAATAACGGTAACGTTTTATATCAAAATCCCAAAACTGTGGCAATGAACCAAATTGACGTCGTAATACAACGAGCTTATAATGGACAGCTAACACAATAACCTACACATCAAATTACAGTTACAAATGGTACACACATACACAGCCTACATACGATATCGAAACATTATAACTGAAAACCTCACGTTATGTTTACAAAACCGTGGCCAACAAGAAAGATAATGTAAGAACGAGGTTTTTGAAATGTACTGCTGTAGAAGAATGGTGGAAGAACACTACTAGAGGAAAGTCATCAAAATGAAAAACAAAAAAAATAATGAGTTCCCTCAAAAAGCTTTATTCAGAACTAGCGTTATCGACATACCGCGAATGAAATGGCAGTGCATTACATATAATATACTCTTTAACGACTACACNTCAGAACTAGCGTTATCGACATACCGCGAATGAAATGGCAGTGCATTACATATAATATACTCTTTAACGACTACAGATTAACAAAACGCGGTGGCAATTAAGTCGAAAGTGCATTTGACTAACCTGCGACTGTGGACATTATCGCAACAACAGCGAGAGATTGCCGGGAACTATAATCCGTAAGGCGAGTTGTACAATGCCACGGAATGGTACATGCATCACTGACGCGAAANGAGATTGCCGGGAACTATAATCCGTAAGGCGAGTTGTACAATGCCACGGAATGGTACATGCATCACTGACGCGAAACGCAGAATATAGTTTGTGGAATCCACAGTGGAACGAATTAACTGATAAACATAGAGCAGTCGGTCAACACTAGAACATTGCGAGCAAATGAATCCGCGTTGATAATGTTTGTCTATTATTTTGCNACATAGAGCAGTCGGTCAACACTAGAACATTGCGAGCAAATGAATCCGCGTTGATAATGTTTGTCTATTATTTTGTACTGTAACGTAATTTTGGACCGCTGAAGCTTAAAAACTACTGAGCACACTGTAATTATAGTTCACTTCCGTTCACAGGCTGGAACTAGTAATGAACTGTGGAGGAATATAATCAAGCAAGTACTAACACGTACGTGCGGAAAATATAGCGTTCAAGTTTAATTATTTATTAATGATTTAATTTAATTTTCAACAGCANGGAAAATATAGCGTTCAAGTTTAATTATTTATTAATGATTTAATTTAATTTTCAACAGCACTGTTCATTCGGGGAAATTGTATATATACAATAACATTTACGCGGTTTGTAATACATTCACGAGTTACATACAGTATAACTTAAACACATGTAGCATACAATATTAACAAGATGAAAAGGATAATAAATGGCTTTTAAACATACAGGGAATTTACATTTGTCATAATACATGGTGAAAATTGGAAGACAATCGTAGACACACACAAAAGTTATTTCATACCTAACGGGAAATTATTTTAGAAGTTATACCATATTGCTGCTATTAATTGCAGAACGTGATTTAAACAAAACTCACTCATCGTTTTTGTATCTATCCCATAACGCTTCTTTTAGTGTTGTTTATAATTTTTTTAAGCTGAGGTTACAATGTTTGGTTTGTTGTATTTTCGGAGTGTTAGGTATCGAAAAGTTTTGAATCCATGTTTTACTGAAGTGGTGTCAGTTCCAAAATTGTTCCATGTCTGGTGTAATGCTGATGGATTCTCTCTCGATGCAATTTTTAGATTTGCTCAAGGTCAGGTTATCTTTAATTTTCTTTAAAAAAATAGGCGAGTATTCATATATTCACATAATTTTATGGACATAATATTTGCTTCTAGGTATACCTACTTTGTTTTGGTACGAGGGAGGAATTTTAAGACATTTCTTATTGCTATATTTTTTAATGTTTCTTATTCATGCAATTGGGGTTTGTTACAATTTATCCATGCCATATTAAGGTAACTTAAATGGCAATATGTTAAATTGTAATAAGTTGTTTTGTATAGTCTATTCGCGGTTTCTTCACACTTTTTTAATCAAAACTTTGAAAAACCACCCGATGTATAACTTCACCGGTTCTTTCCTAAATATGACATGTATCACAAGCGTTTCGTTCATCTGTTAACGTAAAATTATCCTATTTGCCATTCAATTGAACTTTTACTTATATTTTATCTTTAAATTATAAAATTTCACTTATAATTATTACGAATCAAAACAAGAGAAAAAATAGGTGTGTTGGTAACGCCTAGTAAGAAATAGTTCTCAAGCAAAATGTTATGCAACTGAAAGCGCACGAACGCGGTGTTTTGTCCCTATGGTGTGCTTTTCTAGACTTAGTTAAGCTTTGTTTGCATGAGGCGGAGGAATATTCTGGAAGTAGAACTATAGCAGGGTTAGAGAAATGTGTGAAGTAACCGTGAATGGACTATATATCTACATGGTACATAATATGTAGTCTCTTAATTTGTAGAGTGCTCCTATGGCTGAGGTTATTTTCTTTGCGATAAGGATTTTTTTTTTTAATTGCCTGGGGGAAAATCGTATTATTATATTATCTATTTACTGAGATACGTGTATACCCGAAAACACTGATTTTACAGACAATATTTTATTAGAGACCCCTTAACCCCTTCGGAATCATAGACTAAAGATGAGGTAGACCGATCTCGCTGGCTTCGCACAACCAATCTCCGTGTCCCAATATTGAACTGTTCTTCTGCCAACACGTCTTGCGAAAACGGCATGGTTTAGATGTTAGGTTAGAAAACTGATTTGCAAACAATTGTTTTGAGATGTTTTTATACTTAATCTAACCAATCTGTAATCCCGTTCGATTAAATTTAAATTGGTAAAAGTATTTTATTCATATAATAGTGCTTGTCATTTAAAAATTAACGATACGGACAAAAACACTTTCATCACTGTTGACCATGTGTCTTTTGACAGTTGTGTTCTTTTCGGGTAGGTCTATATTGGGTACATGCGCTGAAGACAAGTAAGTGGTCTACCTCATCTTTAGTGTGTGTTCGGAATCAGTTCAGTTTCAAGTGCTCGTAAGGAAATGCAGACCAGGGACGTGAATATCGCTTGCAGGGGGCATTGCAGAGAGCGCGCCGTCCACGGCGAAGATATAACCGCAAGTTGTCGGTAACGACGACGCGGCCGGAAGAGAACGGCAGCATCAGCGGCAGCTGTCTTCTCGTCGGGGGTGTAGTTCCGGTCTNAGCCAAGTTCTGACACGCTGACGGTGGCTCGAACCGAGGCGGAGAAGGAGAAGTCAGCAACAGGTTCTTCAAAGAGTTTGGCCCGAAGCTACCCGGGGCCATCGATAACTCCGGCTGGATTGGCCCGGGAGGCTGGCTGGGGGTCATAGATCACGTCGCCTCCACGAGCGACGCGCGCGACCAACCTTGCAACCGTGCTTCCACTACAATGTTGCCAACCAGCTCAGCGGATTTCCCACCAGGTTTGGTGGATATTAATTAACTTTGTTAGTGGGAAAAATTGTTATCTAGGGGATTTTTTTTTTAAAATTGTCGGTGGAATATGATTGATACTTTTCTATAAAGGAATATATGGATTGTCCAAGTCTGTGATTGAAATGTGAATCTGTTGACGTGAATATTTCTAGCATATTTTTTGTAATTGCTATTCAGTATCTCGTGACTTTTTTTTGCGGTTTCTTGTTAGTTTTGTCTCCACTACAGTACCATTACATGGTATGTAAATGTAAATTTAATTATTTTGGTTAAAAAATATTATGTTTAAATATTATTTTCCAAGTTGGTGTTGTGCCTGGGGGCTTATCAGGGGATGGCTGAAAAAACTAACTGTTGACCTTAAACTAACACCCATCACTCACCTGGGATTCGAACCCAGAGGCCACCCGCACCCTAAGAGACCGGCGGCGCATCAACCAACTGCGCCACGGGAGGTCGGCTATTTTCAAAATTAAAAGAATGTTGTCATTCGAAGAATGGCTAAGTAGATTTACGTGATATAGTGGATTGCGGTGAATTTTTACTTGTGGCGTAGTAGAATGATATGTCTGGTTGCCGACAACACTGCGCCACCAGGCCACAGCAGAGTGGTCCGTTTCAAGGTCAAGGCGGAATGCACACGGTCAAGAGATAGTTGGGGAAAAAAAGGGAAATTTCGCGAAAACACGTTAAGGCCAAGTTACGTTTCAAATATGTGTACGCTGTAAAATTTAATAGTACTTTTACAAACCCTTGTAAAAATACATTAGGATCCCTCGTAACACTTTTTCTTTGTAACATTACTAATGTCGCGTTAGTAATAAATCTAGAAAAAATTTTGTACTGACCAGGAACCACTTTTAATCGCGAAGATGAAGTTACTAATCATTACATTACATATTTCACTTAAAGCGAGTAAATATATTTGCGAATTACGTCCTATTATATAATAGGCACTCCATTTAGGGGAGAAGGAGGGAATGTGTCTTTATAACGTTCTTCATGTAGTACAAAGCTTTGTTCTCATTCACCTTACTTTTCTACAAAAAATTGTTTGTGCGATCGTACGGCTATGTGTATTTCCTCTGCTCAATACTTTTTGTAACCAACGGCATAGGGTGTAGTAATATTTTTGAAAGTATATACAGTAATGCAAATTGTCAGTGTTTCTCGCGACGCGCGTAAATGAAATCATAAAAGTTGCAACTGTGCAAATGTGTAGTCCGCCTGCCCGACGTTTAATAACGCTAAGGAGTGAAGTAATAATCTCAATCACTCCCTTAATTCTTCCTAAGACGTGGCATTATGTACTTCTTCCTTAAGTTAATGCATACATTTATATTCNGACAAGCTAGAAGTGAATCGCCTATACTCTCGAATGCATGACCATCAGTTCTGCTGGCCTCTGTATTTCCATTTAAAACCGTCATATTGGCTCTCACAACACCTGACACGCTTACTATACTGAACGAAGTTCATTACTGGCCGACTCTCTACCAATATGATGCCGAGTTGAAAGTGTCGCAATAAAATGTTATTTCCTGCGTAGAATTATATAAAATAAATTAATTTCGGAAAAAACTGCACAACTGTAAGCAAAGGATATGCGAGTGCACGCAGTGATTGCTCCGAATTCCACAAATACTATAACATTTCACAGATAAAAAAAAAAATTTCCGTCAGTAAATTGGATTTTCTTCCCGTGTAATCAAACAGTTCATTGTTTTCATTTGATAATACGATTCTACATATAATCAATTGTTACTGCGATTTATTACTATTATTATTATTATTGACTTCATACACCCGTAGTTCATTAGCTAATATGGTGCTACATCTCATACCAGCACTGTTGTGATAATGCTTCTGGTATTAGTTTGTAGTTACAACTCAAACACAACACACTACGTACAAGACTCTGACACACCACAACAGTCACGAACATTCTCTCTAAGCAGTATTCACAATAGAGCGACGCGATGCGGCCGACGACGGAGGTTTAAAAAAGGTGTTCAAAATCGGCGGCCATCGCTGATGCAGACTATGCTGCTATCTGGTGTACAAGTTGACAAGTTAGATTTTTTTGTGAACAAAATACGCACGAAAAACACACATGGGGTTTGTTTATTATCAAAAATACTTTAAAACTTCTCCNTTTTTTTGTGAACAAAATACGCACGAAAAACACACATGGGGTTTGTTTATTATCAAAAATACTTTAAAACTTCTCCGTAAAACTTAAATAAAATGTAATCGAAATTAATAAAGTAAACACAAGTACCGCTCTGAATTTATTTCACCGACAAACGCAAAAACCTATAAACGAAAATTAAAACNTAATAAAGTAAACACAAGTACCGCTCTGAATTTATTTCACCGACAAACGCAAAAACCTATAAACGAAAATTAAAACCGAGATCAATAACTCGTTGTACGAAAATAAACATACGGGCATATGCTTTCAGTTACGAATATTAGTAATCACAGCGCATTTATATCGAATCTCATTTGTTAAACTAAACTCATCATGCAAAGATGGTAGACTCAATGTTTACAAAACGTGCCTTATTCTTCTCCTCGTCGCCGTCCGTCGCCGACGACAGCGCTCTGATTGGCTAATGCTCATCACTTCGCGTCGCGTCGCTGTATTGCGAATAACACTTTAAGTTCGTCTTCTTCACAGTGAGGTTCCAATATTTAAGGCCCCCGTCTACCTTGAACTTTCTCCCACGTTTAGGCCGAGAAGCGCGGAAGCGATAAGGGCGACACTGCCACGCGCATCAAGTACGCCATCGCCGCTAAGCGCAAGGCTCTGAACTGGCGTGCAGTGTTCTCGTCGTGCTGCGTGTACCTATGGGACTTTCAGCGGTGACCATATAATTTTATTAGTGGGAAGTCTTTAGGAAGGTTCAGTGCAGGCCCCTATAGTAGTTTTGTATGTATCTGATGCGTGCATTTTGAGTTACAGCGCCTTGGAAAGGCCGTTTTTAGCGGTTTTTGAGTACTCTGAATTGATGTTTCTAACGTACGTGATATTTTAAAAGTACTTAACAGCTCTCGTCTGAAGTGTGTGTTCTTTTCGTAGATCAGCATGTTGGACGAACGCTTAATAGTTTCGTTGAAAAATGTGTATTTCGAACACTCTGCAACGCAGTTCAAGCGCCAGGTAGACGGGCGCNGGGGGTCATAGATCACGTCGCCTCCACGAGCGACGCGCGCGACCAACCTTGCAACCGTGCTTCCACTACAATGTTCCTAACCAGCTCAGCGGATTTTCCACCAGGTTTGGTGGATATTAATTAACTTTGTTAGTGGAAAAAATTGTTATCTAGTTAATTTTTTTTTTTTTAATTGTCGGTGGAATATGATTGATAGGTTTCTATAAAGGAATATATGGATTGTCTAAGTCTGTGATTGAAATGTGAATCTGTTGACGTGAATATTTCTAGCATATTTTTTGTAATTGCTATTCAGTATCTCGTGACTTTTTTTTTGCGGTTTCTTGTTAGTTTTGTTCTCCACTACAGTACTATTACATGGTATGAAAATGTAAATTTAATTATTTTGGTTAAAAAAATATTATGTTTAATTATTATTTTCAAGTTGGTGTTGTGCCTGAGGGCTTATCAGGGGACGGCTGACAAGCTAACTGTTGACCTTAAACTAACACCCATCACTCACCTGGGATTCGAACCCAGAGGCCACCTGCATCCCACGAGACGGGCGGCGCATCAACCGACTGCACCACGGGAGGTCGGCTATTTTCAAAATTAAAAGAATGTTGTCATTCGAAGAAAGACTAAGTAGATTTACGTGATACAGTGGACTGGATTGAATTTTTACTTGTGGTCTAGTATAATGATATGTCTGGTTGCTGTCAACACTGCACCGCCAGGCCACAGCAGAGTGGTCCGTTTCGAGGTCAAGACGGAATGCACACGGTCAAGAGATAGTTGGCGAAAAAAAGGAAAATTTCACGAAAACACGTTAAGGCCAAGTTACGTTTCAAATATGTGTACGCTGTAAAATTTCATTGTACTTTTACAAACCCTTGTAAAAATACATTAGGATCCCTTGTAACACTTTTTATTTGTAACATTGCTAATGTCGCGTTAGTAATAAATCTAGAAAAAATATTTGTACTGACCAGGAACCACTTTAAATCGCGAAGACGAAGTTACTAATCATTACATTACATATTTCACTTGAAGCGAGTAAATATATTTACGAATTGCGTCATATTATATAATAAGCACTCCATTTAGGGGAGAAGGAGGGAACGTGTCTTTATAACGTTCTTCATGTAGTACAAAGCTTTGTTCTCATTCACCTTACTTTTCTACGATAAATTGTTTGTGCGATCGTACGGCTATGTGTATTTCCTCTGCTCAATACTTTTTGTAACGGAATAGGGTGTAGTAATATTTTGAAAGTACATACAGTAATGCAAATTGTCACCGTATCTCGCGACGCGCGTAAATGAAATTATAAAAGTTGTAACTGTGCAAATGTGTAGTCCGCCTGCCCGACGTTTAATAACGCTAAGGAGTGAAGTAATAATCTCAATCACTCCCTTAATTCTTCCTAAGACGTGGCATTATGTACTTCTTCCTTAAGTTAATGCATACATTTATATTCATCCATTTGGCAGCGTGATTAACACTTTGAACGCGGTACAGATTTACTGAAAAGACAAGCTAGAAGTGAATCGCATATACTCTCGAATGCATGACCATCAGTTCTGCTGGCCTCCGTATTTCCATTTAAAACCGTCCTATTGGCTCTCACAACACCTGACACGCTTACAATACTGAACGAAGTTCATTACTGGCTGACTCTCTGCCAATATGATGCCGAGTTGAAAGTGTCGCAATCAAATGTTATTTCCTGCGTAGAATTATATAAAATAAATTAATTTCGGAAAAAACTGCACAACTGTAAGCAAAGGATATGCGAGCGCACGCAGTGATTGCTCCGAATTCCACAAATACTATAACATTTCACAGATAAAAAAAAAAATTTCCGTCAGTAAATTGGATTTTCTTCCCGTGTAATCAAACAGTTGATTGTTTTCATTTGATAATACGATTCTACATATAATCAATTGTTACTGCGATTTATTACTATTATTATTATTATTGACTTCATACACCCGTAGTTCATTAGCTAATATGGTGCTACATACCAGCACTGTTGTGATAATGCTTCTGGTATTAGTTTGTAGTTACAACCAACTCAAACACAACACACGACGTACAAGACTCTGGCACACCACAACAGTCACGAACATTCTCTCTAAGCAGTATTCACAATAGAGTGACGCGATGCGGCCGACGACGGAGGTTTAAAAAAGGTGTTCAAAATCGGCGGCCATCGCTGATGCAGACTATGCTGCTATCTGGTGTACAAGTTGACAAGTTAGATTTTTTTGTGAACAAAATACGCACGAAAAACACACATGGGGTTTGTTTATTATCAAAAATACTTTAAAACTTCTCCGTAAAACTTAAATAAAATGTAATCGAAATTAATAAAGTAAACACAAGTACCGCTCTGAATTTATTTCACCGACAAACGCAAAAACCTATAAACGAAAATTAAAACAGATATCAATAACTCGTTGTACGAAAACAAACATACGGGCATATGCTTTCAGGAACGAATATTAGTAATCACAGCGCATTTATGTTAAATCTCATTTATTAAACTAAACTCACCATGCAAAGATGGTAGACTCAATGTTTACAAAACGTGCCTTATTCTTATCCTCGTCGCCGTCAGTCGCCGGCGACAGCGCTCTGATTGGCTAATGCTCGTCGCGTCGCATCGCTGTATTGCGAATACCTAAGTTCGTCTTCTTCACAGTGAGGTTCTGATCTTTAATATTACCGACCGGGAAGACAAACTGTAATACGCCGCAGAAATGCAATGTTATATAATTTTTTTTAAATTATACTTAATAATAATTAATTATTTCCTTCTCAGTACTCAGCTCAAGTGTTTAATAAAAAATAACTCAATAAAACTGCGAGAGAAAAAAAAATCAAAATTCGAGTATGTCCCTCTAAGTGAAGCGACAGATACGTGGAAAGTTTGTTTGAAAATCGATAATACTCATCCAAAAAATACTTAGGAAGGTGGGACGCAAATATGCACAGACGCGAGTCCACACACGAGCACGAACAATTCAAACTTTTTTTTTATGAAACACTTTGTAATCAGGGAGAGAAAAAAAAAACGGGGTCATAAATTCATTTTCCAGCAATTTCCTTGTTTGTTTACGTTCTGATGGAAACAGCTGACGCGAAAGGGCTCTTCGCAGTTATATCACAATTTCAGCCCGGGACTGGATGGAAGATAAACACGCGACCAAAAAATTAACAAAACACTGTACCACTATGCATAACACTTTACGAGTTAGTGAGCGGAAGGCAATATATCAGAGAATAGCACCATCCCCCAGGAAACTGCACATATCGAAGTAATTTGTAATTTAATATGTAATTTTATTTTTAAAGTAAAAACTGCTATAAAAATACTCGAACACTTTTCTTGGGGCATTCCTGGAATTGGTATAAACTTTACGAAACTGAACAGTTATATATATATATATATATGCATATGCTAAATAACATCGTTGACTATTGCTAAGTATTTCTGCAAACAGAAACCAAAAGTCAACCGATTTACGTGGCGTAGTTGGTTCGCGCGCTAAGTTACGGTGGTAGGAGTTCTGGGTTTGAATCCCGGGTGCGGCACGGGCGTGCGTTTTAGTTCGTCTGATCTGGCTTCTGTACTAGGTAACATTCTGTAAAATAGTAGGTCAAAAATTAAAACAAGTAATTACCGATATAGGGCCTAATAAGGCTGCTTTCTTCCGCACATTTAATGCAAGTAATTTTGCCATAAACGAAATTCACGCAGATTTATACAGCTAAGCTCATGCACAGAGAAATTTATATTCCCAGAGTTTTAAAAATACATGGTGTGTGCTTTTATTAATGTTTGTGTCGTGACGATAGTTAGATGGGTGGAGAGGTGAGAATGGTTTGGGAGGGAGGAGAACTTTCAGGAATCTCCCCGATCATTTATGTTTATTTTCCCAAACAAAAAAAAGTGAACATAAACGGTGACCGTGGTCAGTGGTGCATCAAGAAATCCATTAAGAAGGTGAAGGAGGGGAGCAATACATGAGGAATGGGGCAATGTACATTACACTCAAATCCCATTCCTATCAGTAAGCTTGAAGTTTTAATGATACGCATATGTAACGAGTTACTGGATAGGCTATCTAAATACCTACTTCTTTGTTAATTTCTTGTTACTGCGTATATTGAGTATAAGTCTTAATACTGCATTATTAACAGTACACTTCGTTTCAAGAATGTAATTTTCTTCCGTGTAAAATACGTCAAAATTTTGGAAGGGGGTGGGGGGCATCAAGCACCTGAGCCCCCCCACCCCCCTTATTTTATTAGAACTTTTTCCTTTTTGAATTTGCCTTTGACCGTGGTCGCCATATAATCCATTCACGGCTACTTCCACTTTTCTGAAGCCCTGCTTAAGTTCTACTTCCCGGATATTCCTCCGCCTCAAGTAAACAGAGCTTAGAAAATTTCATTAGAGGGACAACGCACCGCATTCGTGCGCACTCAGTTTAGTAATTATTTTATATAAGAACTATATCTTATTAGGCGTTACCAACACACCTATTTTCTCTATATCTTTATTCATATTAGTTACAAATAAACTATTGTAACTTATAAATAAAATATAAGTAAAAGTTAAATTCAACCAAAAATAAAGTACTTTTATGTTAACGGAAGAATGAATTTCGTGTTATACCTCAGACAGTTCGGAAACAATCAAACACGTCATATATGGGGTGTTTTTTCAAAGGTTTGATTCTAAAGGTGTGAAGAAACCTTGAATGGACTATATGCAGCAAAGCGTTCCACTCGTTTCTCGAGGAGGTCGAGCCTATGATAGTTTGCACCGACCCGCGACGTGACGCAAAATATGGGACCACCAAGTAGATCACAGAGTGTATTCAGAGCTCGCTGTGATAGGAGGCTTCCACCGCCTGTTACCTGTCTGTACATGATCACGCGACATGAGATTCGAATTCCGCCATGCACGAATATCCCAAATTAATTTCCAGTCGCCATACGATCCCCGGTTACTGTAGTTTTCTTAAAAAAAAATGTTCTATTAAACCATGGTGAGTTCTGAAACGAGATTAAAAATATGGTTCTCCGGAAATTACAGTCTCTATGTGCGTTTTCGTACCTTGAAGTTGGGAGGAGATNTGGGAAGAGATTGCAAATTCACGAAACAACCGAACTATTGCCTATGCTTGGAAGCCTGCGGTGTTCGTTTGTGTCGTCCAGTTTGTGTGTGTATTATCTGTTTTCACCAATGTGTTCGTCTTCTGTTGTCTAGGGTTATTTGCGCCTGACCTCGATTTTGATCTGCATCATAGCTCGTCGTGTCTCTACGCGTTATTTACACGCGTGTCAACAACAGAAAATCTTAGCCACGTTTTGGTATTTATTATCTGTTCTTTGGGCCAGTGTTTTCTTTTGTTGTGTATACTCGTGGTTTTTCTGCGGAATGTATCAAATCTCTGCGAGTACGTAATGCCCGAGACAATAGTTAATTCAAACACATACTCTTGGCGCAGGAATCTCTCCAAGATAACAATAGAACATAACCCACCGAAATGACAGCGTTTGTTTAACAAACCACTAAGTAACGATATAAAAATATATTTATATTTATAAAAAAAAAGTTTAGATTGTTATTCGTTGTTTCCAGCAGATACTTCATTAAACAATAATAACGAAAAATGTGAATTAATAATAATCATCTACCTAGAAGTTTTCAATGTTCCAATTGTTTGAAAGGACTCCTCCACTAATGAAATGCATTTGTATAGAATACACGGTATTGAATATCTTCCGCAAGTCAGAGCGAGGAAGAATAGCAAATTTTTATTAGCAGTCCTTTTTTATTTTCAACCTTTTCCGTGCAGCAGTCTAGTACACGGTATTTTCAAAATGAGTAAAGGCCAACGGTGTAATTTATAACTGCACCAATGCAACATAAAAGTACAACAAGCCTCTTGTTCCTTTCCCCGAAGAAGTAATTACAACTCTTTTAGGTTACNGTGCGCACTCAGTTTAGTAATTATTTTATATAAGAACTATATCTTATTAGGCGTTACCAACACACCTATTTTCTCAGTGTGTTTATTCATATTAGTTATAAATAAACTATTGTAACTTATAAATAAAATATCAGTAAAACTTAAATTCAACCAAAAATAATGTACTTTTATGTTAACAGAAGAATGAATTTCGTGTTATACCTCAGAGAGTAAGGAAGCAACCAAACACGTCATATATGGGGTGTTTTTTCAAAGGTTTGATTCTAAAGGTGTGAAGAAACCTTGAATGGACTATATGCAGCAAAGCGTTCCACTCGTTTCTCGAGGAGGTCGAGCCTATGATAGTTTGCACCGACCCGCGACGTGACGCAAAATATGGGACCACCAAGTAGATCACAGAGTGTATTCAGAGCTCGCTGTGATAGGAGGCTTCCACCGCCTGTTACCTGTCTGTACATGATCACGCGACATGAGATTCGAATTCCGCCATGCACGAATATCCAAAATTAATTTCCAGTCACCATTCGATCCCCGGTTGCTGCAGTAGTTTCCTTATAAAAATGTTCTATTAGACCATGATGAGTTCTGAAACGAGATCTTAATAAAAATATGGTTCTCCGGAAATTACAGTCTCTGTGTGCGTTTTCGTACCTTGAAGCTGGGAAGAGATTGCAAATTCACGAAACAACCGAACTATTGCCTATGCTTGGAAGCCTGCGGTGTTCGTTTGTGTCGTCCAGTTTGTGTGTGTATTATCTGTTTTCACCAATGTGTTAGTCTTCTGTTGTCTAGGGTTATTTGCGCCTGACCTCGATTTTGATCTGCGTCATAGCTCGACGTGTCTCTACGCGTTATTTACACGCGTGTCAACAACAGAAAATCTTAGCCACGTTTTGGTATTATCTATTTTTTGGGCCAGTGTTTTCTTTTGTTGTGTATACTCGTGGTTTTTCTGCGGAATGTATCAAATCTCTGCGAGGTCATAATGTCCGAGGCAATAGTTAATCCAAACACATACTCTTGGTGTAGGAATCTCTCCAAGATAACAATAGAACATAACCCACCGAAATGACAGCGTTTGTTTAACAAACCACTAAGTAACGATATAAAAATATATTTATATTTATAAAAAAAAGTTTAGATTGGTATTCGTTGTTTCCAGCAGATACTTCATTAAACAATAATAACGAAAAATGTGAATTAATAATAATCATCTACCTAGAAGTTTTCAATGCTCCAATTGTTTGAAAGGACTCCTCCACTAATGAAATGCATTTGTATAAAATGCACGGTATTGAATATCTTCCGCAAGTCAGAGCGAGGAAGAATAGCAAATTTTTATTAGCAGTCCTTTTTTATTTTCAACCTTTTCCGTGCAGCAGTCTAGTACACGGTATTTTCAAAATGAGTAAAGGCCAACGGTGTAATTTATAACTACACCAATGCAACATAAAAGTACAACAAGCCTCTTGTTCCTTTCCCCGAAGAAGTAATTACAACTCTTTTAGGTTACNCACCAATGCAACATAAAAGTACAACAAGCCTCTTGTTCCTTTCCCCGAAGAAGTAATTACAACTCTTTTAGGTTACGACTACTTTCTTTCCATCGTGTGTATTTTTTTTCCTCGCCTTAGTTGTTACGTAAAACGTTACGGAATACGAATTGAAGTAATACGTGGCTTCAGCAGACGACTTGGTAACTTCATTCTTTTTTTTTTCTCTGCAGCACAGTATTTTCACGAATTCGATTACCAAGTTTGTATTGCTAATGGAAATTGCACCACCCCCCCCCCNCCCCCCACGAGGAAAAACTCGCATCTATCTGTCGCGCACTGCCACAACGAGGATGCACGCGAGAATATCTACCTGTCCTGCAAAAACAAACAAACTGTGAAGCAACACTCTATGTGGATTGTTTTCGCTTAACGTTCCCACTGTTACGTCAGCCTTTGTTGCGCAAGATCTNTTGTTTTCGCTTAACGTTCCCACTGTTACGTCAGCCTTTGTTGCGCAAGATCTGGCAACGCTGCTCTGTGTGATTATTAGGCAGTTCACTAAAGTGCTGTTTCCCGCGGAATTTAACATTAAAACTCAGCTTCACCTGTTATGCAGGAATTCTGCGTTTTCGTGTCACAATATCAGTTTTAGAGGTATTACTGGAAATGTTTGGTTATAGAAAATTCACACTTTACTAGTTGTTTAATACTTTTCTATCTAATTTTCACTGTGTGTTATTTCCTGCTTACAAAAAGGCAGGAACTTATTGATAAAATATANTAATACTTTTCTATCTAATTTTCACTGTGTGTTATTTCCTGCTTACAAAAAGGCAGGAACTTATTGATAAAATATAAAACTGTTCCTGATATTTTACAACCAGCAGATAACGCACGATTAAAATTAAGCACAAAAATATTAAACATATCGTAAAATGTACATTTTATATAATCGTACATTGTCAGTAATTACTATGAATCAGAAATTATGACGCGGAAACGAAGAATTTCTGCCAAACAGGTGAAGCCAAGCCTTAAATCACATTCGCAGTTTTAAAACGCATATAACAGGATGTTTTTATAACATTATGTGGCCCGCTTGTGAACTCTAGTGCAGTTTGAATATTTGAACGCGTAACGATAATTAATTAAATATTAGTGTTTTTAGGCTTCCCCGTAGACAGAATGGACAGCCGCCTATACTGTGGTAACTAGGTGGGTGTATCCGTAGAATGATGCAGGAATTGTTGTGATCTGTCTGTATTGTGCTGTTCTCTATTGAGATATATCACAGGATTGAATACATTTGATTATGTCTTACCTCTGCTTTCCTCTTTTTATCAAGTGACCCCTGACTCTAAATATCTCAAAGAATCAAAGTTGTTGTCAGTTGAAAGACGAACTTCACAATTAAAATAAATACTTCTGCATTATGGGCGCTCAAGTGCTCGTAAACTTTAACTTTGTTGTGAAGATACTTTATACTCAGTTAACAATGTATCAAAATGTAATATACTTAAAACGCAAAAGAAAAACGTTTCTAAACAAAAATGTGAGAACTTTTAGTTTTAAGTACCACATGAAAAACATTTCGAAAAGTTATGTTAGCATAACGTTTAAATGCAATTAAATGCTTTCAATGGTATCAATATAAATGATGGTTTATCGCGGGAAAAGTAGAGTGTTTCCTAAAATTCAAAGTACCTAACACATATCCGACACATTTCTTTCGTAACTGGCTGTCATGAGTCTATGAAACTGTTAATCCCGTTTTATTGGGCCAATGAGAATTCTAAAATTCTAAAGCAGAACGGTTGTGATCATCTAGTCGTAAAAGGATAAAAAGGAGCTAGAGTGTTACCAAATATATGTTGGCTTAAAATTTTATTTCGAGATTTTTAGTTTTTCGTCGGTATCAATGTAATTAACNAGTGTTACCAAATATATGTTGGCTTAAAATTTTATTTCGAGATTTTTAGTTTTTCGTCGGTATCAATGTAATTAACACTTTGAGTGCGGTACAGATTTACTGGTAATCAAGACAAGGTAGAAGTGAGTATCCTATATTCATGATTGGATCATCAGTTCTGCAGTTGGCTATATTCCCGTTTACAACCTTCCTAATGGTCCATACACTAAACAACTTTCATAACTGGCTGGCCCTCTGCCAATAAAATGCCGAGTTGAAAGTTTCCCAACCAATTCTTCTTTCCTACACGAAATAATATACAATACATCATGTNGCCAATAAAATGCCGAGTTGAAAGTTTCCCAACCAATTCTTCTTTCCTACACGAAATAATATACAATACATCATGTTCCTTTCAGCAATTTACACTCGCTTGTTGCTGATATAATATTACGTTGCATACAACACTTATGTAAAGTGCAGACGAAGTAATATTTGCTCGCCCGTGTCTGTAAAGAATGCGGTAGTCGGAATATCACGGCAAGCTCCATACTCAGTTAGGGCGCTCGCCCCCCACCACGGCGATCCGGGTTCGATCCCCGGCGGGTGCTCGCCCGTGTCTGTAAAGAATGCGGTAGTCGGAATATCACGGCAAGCTCCATACTCAGTTAGGGCGCTCGCCCCCCACCACGGCGATCCGGGTTCGATCCCCGGCGGGNCGTTGCCTTGCCCTGGGTGCACTCCCCACACGCCATTATTATTTACTACGTCGGCAGCACTCTTAAGTGTTAAAAGAATTCCTCCCTTCTATGAAACGCAACACTTTGCTCGTTTTAGCTCCTAGCTACTCGTATTTAAGCTTAGAATTTTAACACGTAATTTAAAACTGAATGTCATAAACAGAGTACTTCACAGAAATCTACTTACTGTGGTCTCGTGGCGACACAAATCATTTTTAGTTCAAGCTAGGCACTGTTCTCATATCAGTTTACGATATATTAGAAATATATTCCAATAAGCTCGTCATAGTCAACTACTAGAATTCTGTAGTCTGTTCCGANCATAGTCAACTACTAGAATTCTGTAGTCTGTTCCGACTCATATTGCTTGTATTCTTGGGTCTCTGTTCCCTCGAGGTAGGTATTTTAAAACTGCTATTGCTATTATATTACCTGACATTCGCAACATGTGATTTCTGTTTGCCTTGGCATGTACAAAAAGTTTGAGTAATGCCTTAAACATCCAGACCTTTATGGTATATTTTTATTATAAATAAGAACAAAGATTTTTTAAGATAAGGAAGATTATTTCAGCTAATTTAAACTTACACAGGTGGTAAGCTCAAAATGATATTTCACTGCACAGTAAAAAAAAAAAATAATAATAATAAATCAGAATTATACAACAGATTTTATTCTAACGTGGTTGTGTTTTGGTACGAATTACTATAATGAAAAACTATTAACATTTTCATATTTGTTTCTTGGTCATAAATTTACTGTAAAATCCTCGAATTTCTCGACTGTGCTTTTACCAATTAATTTTTCCCTTGGAATTTATAGTTTTGAAAGCCACAATTTTCCTTTTGAATGTACATACAACGTAATTACTGTTTACCAACATGATTTGTATTTGAGTTTCTTCCTGGATACAGCCTTCTGTTTAAAAAAAAAATGCGGCTGTAAACACATCGGCTACAAAAACCAAAATTGTTTCTGACCACTTGTATTTAATTTTATTGGATTTAATAACGCTCACATTAGTTCAGTCGGGTGGCATCTTACTTGCTTAACCATCCTAACCCGTTCGATCCCGATCTCATTTGGAGGGGGGGAGGGCTGCGCGGTAGAGTAGCTGCTAGGTCGCTTGGCTCCCACCAAAACGAACCGGGTTCGATTCCCGGCGGAGCCGTTCCCGGATTTTCGGATCGTGCTGGGCGGTATTGCNTTCCGGCTATGCTCCATTTCCACCTGTTTCACCCCCATCGGCTCTCAAGACCTCGTTGCTAAGAGCCGCCCAGATATCTCCACGCTCATTTACGAGCTCAAGAATCGCAATCGTGGGATATTTTAGTGTGTGCATTTCGCAACCAGCTGAAAATAGTGCGCACAAAAGTAATCAGTAAATTTAATATTCCCGTCAAACATCACAAATAATATTGCGTTTCCAGCTAGCCTACATAAGCGGGTTTTAAAATATTTTGGCCCTGCTAGTTCGTACTTTTATAACAGTTTCAACTCTCGTTAATTTTTAACGAGGAAGCATGCTCTGGCCCGCCTCGCATTGTTGTGAGAGCGACATTCCAACGGACTGCCCGCGTGATCGACGTCATGTTGGTTGCTCCGTAGTTACCGACAGCGCATTCCAATTACTGCACTGGGTCGCACTCGGTGCGCGCCGGCCGAGTGCCGCGTGTTCCAATTACCGGAAACTGCAGCGAGTGCAGTCGATTTTTCGTGTTCCAATTGCGAGCTGCACTGAAAAACCTGCGCACCAAGTGCGGTTTTGTCCTGCACCGTCTCTGGACCCGGTGTGGCAGTTTCGGAGCAACATGGCGGCGACCTGTGATTATGCAAACAACAAGACAATCATTGCAATGTCGGAAATTCTACAATATCTAACAGCTCGACAGCTGAATAATACTTAATAGTAAATATGGAACAAATATTCTGTTCTTATATCGACGGATATAATTTGTCCATTACAGCGACGCCGGAAGTTCATTTCACCCAGTGACTCGTGCATACATTTGNAAGTGCGGTTTTGTCCTGCGCCGTCTCTGGACCCGGTGCGGCAGTTTCGGAGCAACATGGCGGCGACCTGTGATTATGCAAACAACAAGACAATCATTGCAATGTCGGAAATTCTACAATATCTAACAGCTCGACAGCTGAATAATACTTAATAGTAAATATGGAACAAATATTCTGTTGTTATATCGACGGATATAATTTGTCCATTACAGCGACGCCGGAAGTTCATTTCACCCAGTGACTCGTGCATACATTTGCCGACAAGTTAAAAAGGAGAAATCGGAGAAAATTATCTGTACGTAATTTCGTAAATCTAAATCCTTTTATCAACATCTTAGTTCGAGCATTTTCTCCAAAAAAAAAAAATGTGTTGTAGCAAATGTTTTGCACTTTTTTCGCGGAGTGTTCCAGTTGTCGGTGCATAAATAATATACATTCGTTTATGGAAATCACGTGACACATGGACTTTTCCAGTTTTCAGTCAATTGGAAAATGCCATAAAGTTTTCACGAGAGAGAATTTACAATTCGCGTTTTATTCTTTCAAACATTTTTAAACCGTGAATTAGTGAGATGGATTATTATACTATTTCCCGTTATTAATATTTTATTATTTGCTCATGATGGCAGTTACTCAGCAACGTGCGTTTCTTTCCCTCGTGTGCAGCGATATACATTTGTGATGTCATGAAAGTTTCTACTATGAATCGCCTACAGAATGTGCACGCACACACACACACACACGCACATATATTTACACATAAAAAAGTTTTTTTACTTGTTACTGAAGTGACAGTTACTTGAAGCACGCAATATCACATTTTATATAACATAAATCGTCGGTATCAGAATTTCAGCTGTCTCAGATATGTGCTAACTTCATACATAGTTCACTTATTTTTTATTTGTATTCATTACGTGTAGTTGCGCGAGGTCGAAGTAATTTTGTGTGTTTATCCACTATTGTTCCTAACGTCATGTTGTATTTATTTATGCACACTTATGTCCCGAATTGATTAGATTTTACTATGTTGATTGCAATTACGAATTGTTTCTGTAGCATAAACGTATGTCAGCGTGTTTGTGTTAGTGTATCTGAGATTTACAACTTTCGATCGAAGTTTTAGCTTAAATATGTTAACTGAAATGAGTGAAAATAATAACGCCACGTATTTTTAAAAATGTTATTCAATTACAGTTTGTCAAGTTCATGTGCTTTTTCACTTCTTGAGCCTACGCTGTAAAAAAATTTTGTAGTTCGTACAACGATATTTTTGTACTTTTACACAAATTAGTAAAAATACAGTATTCTCCCTGTAAAATAGCACTTGTGTAAATTTACAACAGCTGTGCTTGTAGTGACACTTGACAAAATCTTTGTACTCGCATGGCAGATTTTGTAATCATACAAACATCTGCAGATTTACAAAAAAAAATCCTGTTAATTTGTTACATTTGTAAATTTACAACTTCAGAACTGTTGTTACAGAAATGTGTTGGTAATACCACTGAAATTCAGCAATCAAGGAAAAGTTCATACTAATAACAATCGAGTCATCACTTTTGGAATTCAGTTTGATTGTAGAGTCGTTTTAAAAATACCACAATGAAAATCAACAGTTGTTCCCAAAATTTACATTCCAAAATGGACTAAGATTAAGATTACTTCTCTAAAGCGGTTGTACAAGGCAGCAATTACTTTTTGCATTTCAGAGAGAAACTATTGAAACTTCGGCTGCAAGCTAACGAATAAAGTATGTGGCATTCTCTTTGTGACAAATATATACATGTTAAGAGGATTTTAAATTATTAAAATTATTATAATAAGTTACGACAATGATTGCATCAATAAAAAGCGTCATTAGCACAGCGTAACAAATGTGTAACTGGAAATGACAAATTCTTGTATATTTACACAATTTTGTCGAGTTACAAAGTTATGTAAATGTACTTGTGCTTCTTCATTTGCAAGAAAAGCATTTGTGTGAATAACGAAATACGTTTGTGTTGTTACAGTCGCGCGTCACTCGTCTCGGGTTTCGGGGACGAACCATGCCGAGTTCATACTAAGCTTTCTTCGCCAATGTAACAAGACAATTGTCGTTTCTGCTGCAGTTACGTTATCCACGCCACTTAGAGATGTTCTTTCGAATATCAAAAAGCAGCACCAGGCGTCTGTAACATTTAGCAACACTTCAAATGCACTACCTGTAATAGAAACTGAAAAAAGGTGCTTATGTGCATAGGCGTGGGCAGGGTTAAAAAAAATGAGGGGTGCAAACCGCAAAATGAAGACCGTCTTTTGCGACATTAAAAATACGAAGTAAGAATGTATTTAGACATAGTCATCGCAAATAGTCTACATTACGTTAAACATATTTTAATTTAGTGGTATTTTTAAACATGGAAACTGTCAAGTAAAAATACGATGTTGACAAGATTATTTTATAATTTTCCTATTCACGAGATGCAACGAGGGGTGCAGCTGCATCCCCTGCAACCCCCTGCGCATGCCTAAGCTTATGTGACTCTCGTAGAAATACAAAAGTTATACCACAAAATATCACGTGAGAGTTGTAATTGATTGGTCAGAGTCGTAGACTTGTAACTTTCTATCTCGGGTTCAAATCTTGCTCAAATGTGAAAATATTTTAAGTTTTTTAAATATGTATTTTTACACACAGTAGAATACCTACATAACGAAAATTATAGACTTTTTCGTTATCTCTTTTTTATTTTAAACTGAAAGTACAAGAAATTACCCAGTTAAACCCGGCGACCAGCGGAATCGTCCAGCACGATTCCCACTTGCGAAAATGCGGGAGTGACCCGGACACGATTGAGCTCGATTCGCCTTGACGGGAGGCGAGCAGTCTAAACGTGTGTACAAAGTTGCATCTTTTTTTTTTTACGTGCGACTAACATACTGCTTGTTGTTCTCTTTTGAGGGTGAAACACCACGGGATTAGCAACAGTATTAAAAATCTAACGCCGTGTATCGATGCAGCTGCGGCGTAGAGGTTAGCGCACTTGCTTCTAACGCAGGTGTTCCGGGTCCGATTCTCGTCACACGCGAGTGGGGAGTTTTCGATGTCGTCGTTGGATTGGAACATGTCTGTCAAGTCCGTGTAAAATGCGTTCCGCGCAGTCGAGACTGGCGTGTAATTTTTACACCATAAAAACTAATGTGTGTCATTAAGCAGACAAATAACTCTGCAGAAGTCCAAATAATAGCTTGTGGGGTTTTATAATTTGAGTATTACTACACATATTGCTGTAATTGTACAGGATATCCGTCAGTAGATTACAGTACATTTTTGTACAAATACTAAATATATCAAGTATAATTTGCAAGCAATTTCTTGGAAAGTTGTCAAAGATTTTCTTGTAGTGTTCCCTAGAATATCTTTGGAAACTAGTTTCTAAAATTTTTTTTCTAAAAGTACAAATTTTTTTTTTTTACAGTTAAACAAGTAAAGTTATCTGTAATTGATTTGTACTCGTAGAGTTGCAGTATGTTGTACTTTTCCGTGAGCAAAACCTTTTTTTTTTTTAAACTGCATGGCGCGTTCAGACGTGAGTCTAGAGTTATTATTTCACTTCGGCCAAGTTTACGCATTCGTAATGATTATTAAGTCAAATATAAAATAAATTAGATATGCACTTTTGGCACGATGACTATTAAAGGTCGCACTTTAAGCGTTGCCGCCTTTTTTTGAGCGTGTTGCAGCAACAGTAAACCTGTGACTTATTTTAATGTGTCACAGAATAACCAAAGTAAGGTACCAAATATTTGCTTCTGTCAAACACATTTTGTGGGTGATTCATACATGAATAAAGTCGTAACATTAAAATTTAAAAAAAATAACGAAAACAGCACTACTGAAAAGGTAAAACAAAGTTTAAAGATGTAACTGGCAAACCTTGTAAGCTAAAATTTGCAGTTAATAGGAACGCATACAATAGATGGAAAAAAAAATATAAAAAAAACTAATAAACTTACCTCCAACCTAGTGTTCAGCCTCTCTCCACTTCTACATATGTTTACCAGTAAATTATAATACATATATTAAATTTTATAAGTGTGTGAATCCCGTAGCGTAATTATACTAATTACGGGCTTAAGTAATACACTCTCACTGCAATCTGTTGCAGAAAAAATTAATTCGACAGAAAGAATTAAATATATTTGTGCTATGTACTTTGTAACCAATATGTATATGGGCAAATTACTGTCGTTCAAAAATAACTGAAATCATTTAGCATATGTGTAAAACACTGCACTAGATACATTTCACATTTGAACATTTCAATTTACTATAAGCATTTAAAAATAATTTCTGCAAATACACATTTTTGATTTTGCAGTTTCTGCTGCATCACAAAATTTCATACTTTCTTAATCAAGTCGGATGTACATATAACGTCGCTGTCCCTCGTGATGTCAACAGCTGGCATGACAAACAACATGGCTTACACGCGTCAGAACAGCTGACGCGGAGGGATATATTAGCAGAGCAGCAACACTGTCACTACTTTCTTGGAACTGTAAAAAAAAAACGGACGGCCTTCGTAAATTAAACAGAGTATAAAGCGATCAGGCCCAAGGCATTGGTAATTTTATGTATGACGGAAGAATACACAATGTGCGTACAAGTAGATATCAAACACTCCTTTCAAAATTGCTCAGTTTACCGTGAACATCCTATAGCTAACGTAATTCGCCGCATTTCCAACGATATGAGAAGATTACGCGTGCAGTCAGCGGCTGCCGGATTATTTAATTTCGCTAAGTGTCCCCCCCCCCACCCCTAGTCATCACATAGTTTTAAAACCCACATGCTACCCAAGTTTCAATCATTAATTGAGAAGCAACAATTGGATGTGGGGGGGGGGGAGCGGGNATTACAAAAAACCTGGCTATTTTGAAACATTTCTTCTTGTGTCATGTTTAACGTGGGTGAAGCACTATCATAAATTTAAAAAAATGTGTATATATAGTTGTAATTGGTTTGTTATTTACATTAGCCACACCCATTATCCGATCAGTTACTTACAGGTTTCTCAAGTTTTTACTAGTCTGGCTGTGTGCATGCATGGTAACGAATATACAAGATGAGTATAAAAGAATACCCCAACTTTGAAGATCTATAATATCAAAACTAAACAACCTACGAACTTGATTGACCAATCAAATGAACCGTGGAAACGTGAAGTTTGTTTGCCATACATTCATATATGTTCCATGTGACCTCCGTGAGCGGCCCGAACGACATCTAAGCGATAATCAAACTCGTTCCACGCTCTTGTCAGCGTGTCCGGTGTTACGGTTTGGATGGCGTCCGTAATTCTCGTTTTGAGGTCGTCTATGTTTACTGTTCAAGGACAAGTTTATCAAAGAATAGTTGCGCTTTTTCCAGCTGTCAATGAACAGAATAAATTCTTGCAGGTATATTTATTTCATTTGTAACGAAGAAATTGAAACAAACCGCCGCTGCCAATTTATTCAAGGAGTTGAAAGAGACACGGTGTTGAAAATTCAAAGAATGTTGCATGAACACAGCATCATGATAAACACATTTAAAACCACTTTAGAGAACCTGCCTCAAGAGGATTTTAAGTTAGTCATCCATGCTGGTCGGACTCCGCGTGGAGAGCACGAGAGGCGCTACAATGCAACTTTAATTAATGAAATCGCTGCAGTGGTGAGCGGCGACCAGTTCTCATCACGAGACATTGTCCTGCGATCACATGACAATACGTTGACACGGGTAACCGACACTCATAAGTTTTATGACGCCCTGCAATATCAGTTGATTTACTCGTATAGCAAGGGACAAGAGGGATATCATTTTGAAATTCCACTCATTAATCCTATAACAAAACAGCCTGTTCCGAACAAAAATGTTTCGTGTACGCATTTTTATGCGTATCACATGATGTTGCGAGAGAATGATTTCAACCTCTTCGCGCGGTGCAGACAACGTTTTCATCAATTTCTGGTCGACATGTATATCAAAGTAGAAAGCAAACGCCTCCGCTACATCTCTTTAAATAAAAAAAAAAGCTGCGAGTTGAGAATTACATACATCTGCAAGATGCTATTAATAGCGATGCTAATGTAAACCCCAGTGATTTAGGTAAAATGGTAATTCTTCCGTCTTCATTCGCCAACAGCCCCCGCCACCTGCACGAATACACCCAGGGTGCATTCGCCTATGTACGGAGTTACGGTAGACCCGATCTTTTTGTCACTTTCACTTGCAATCCCTCATGGGAGGAAATTACGGAGGAGCTAATGCCCGGAAAAAAAAGCTACTCACAGAGACGATTTATTTGCCAGAGTCTTTTGTTTAAAAGTACAAAATATAATGAATGTTATTACCAAAGGCAAAATATTCGGAGACGTACATGTATTCCATTGAGTGACAAAAACGAGGTTTGCCACATGTGCACATCCTAATATGGCTCAACAAGAAGCTGTGCCCCAATCAAATTGAAAACTTAATAAGAGCCGAGATTCCGGATCTAGCACCAGAAGATTTGTACGATATCATAGTCCGAAACATGGTTCACGGTCCATGTGGCGTGCATAACCCAGCATCGCCTTGCATGAAAGGTGGGAAATGTACAAAAACTTATCCACGAACGCTACTAAAACAAACAGTGCACAATGGCACAAGCTCCAATTAAAATTAGGCGTTCCTCTCATGCTTATGCGAAATTGAGATACACCGTGATTATATAACGGGACGAGGCTTCGCGTCATACAACTTGGGCGGAACGTAATTGGTGCCACTATTCTGACAGGAGTAGGAAAGGGCGAGAACGTAATCATCCCCCGGATAACCTATAATCCCCACAGATCTCCCGTTTCGATTCAAAAGGTTGCAATTACCTCTCAAGCTTAGTTTTGCTATTACAATAAACAAAGCGCAAGGGCTAACATTACAGGTAGCGAGGGTGCACTTGGAAAACCCGTGCTTCTCTCATGGCCAGCTCTATGTCGCATGTTCGCGTGTGCCCAATGCCCAAAATCTTCACATCTTACCGCCAGATGGAAAGACTTACAACACCGTGTACAGTAGCGTCCTAAAATAGTGCTCTGTTCTGTGTTTATGATCAGTGTCTGTCTACTAACAAATACAGTTATTTCTCCCTATAAGTTTGTTACTCTAACCACGCGAGCTAGACTTCTGGTAAAATATAGTTTTAAATATATTTAAAATATGCGGTTGAGTTAAAATCCACTTTATTGGTTCAGAACAGGATTACTTATAAATCAGTTTCAATTTAAAAAATTTACACATACCGTAAGATTCGACAACTTTGGGCCAGCGACCCAACAATGGGCCACAGCTGCTTTGAGAACGAGATAGCTATCTAGCTATCTAGCGTTTAAACAACATATTGATTTTCAATTGACATTTATACTTATTTGACAAAAAACATGAAAAACACGTATTAAACATTGAGGGAAAATGTAAAAAACAAAAATGTGTACAGTTTTGACTCGTGAATAATTGTAGCGTGACAACATTGGGCCAGGGCACGTTTGACACGTATTTTAATGGGACAAGAAGACGTGGCCCATAGTTGACTTACTTGGGTATACAACAATGGGCCACACAAAAACTATTCCCTCTCCCTTCCCTTGCTACCTGGATTTGTTTTGGCCACAGGATTATATTGTTGAGATGTGTAGTTATGATGGATAAAATTCTCAACCCGTTATCTTAATAAAAAAAAAGGGTGTTTATGGTTGCAAATATCAAAAAATGGCACAAAGTTGTCGAGTTTTACGGTAGAAATTCATTATCCTCTCAGATTTTTTTTCGCACAAATGAAGACATTTATTCTGCTCTTGTTTTTATCCATACTTTATTTCACTGTAACATACGCCAAACAGTACAACAACCCAAAACACGTACTTGATAACGTGTACCTGGCAACATGTAGGGACAAGGTTACACGAGAGACTGGCAAAGAAGCTGCGTACTCTAGAATTCCTGTATCTGATACGGAAAGTATGAATTATTTACGGGTTGAAAGAAAAACAGGAATTCCCACAAAGAAAATACTTTTTATAAAAAAAAAAATACGTTAATTAAACATTTGAAATAGTTATATTAAAATTCGGTATGTGGGCAGTGTTATGAATAAGGGCCCCTAAAAATTTAATAACTTTTCATTATTAGGGCATTTCAATTTTCTAAATATTTCCTTCCTTCTCAGAAGCATCGGTAGTATTTCCAAGGCATTTCAAGCTTTTAATTCTTTACATTTTTTTCCGAAACGATCGCAGAGCTTAGTCCAGAAGTCGAATGAATACCTGTCTTTTTAATAAATGTTGTTAGCATTCACAACATTCAAAATAATGTCCCACACTGTTCGGCACTGTAGAAATGTATTTTTATTTGTACAAGGAAATTCTTTGAAAACTAGTCGCCGAAGATATTTTCGTAACAGTACAAAAAAAATTAGAGTAAATTTCACAAAACTTTAGCGCGGAATGTGTCAAACTAATGTTGAGTTTTAACAAACATGTGTTGTAGACTTTAATTTTATCATAAAAATTTAGCCACATAAACAATTTTGTATGTTTTATAAAATAATGTGTTGTAAATATGCAATATTTCAGCTGCGCAGTTACAAGAAAATCTTTGGCAAATAGTTTCCGAAGAACAGTTCGTAACAAGTATAGAAAATTCGACTGTGTTGTCGGTTGACGCCAAAATAATCCAAGCTGATGATCTTCATTCATGGTACAATCTGACTGACATAGGGAGGAAGAGTTAAAGATGTTCAAGAGACTTTATTGTTTTTATTTTAAGTTTTGGCGATATTTTACAGTTTCGTGTTATTATATCGATGATCCATTGATAAAGATATGAGTTATTTTGGAAAATAATGCTTAAAATACTTTTTTCCTAGCGTAAGTATGATGATTTTAACTCACACACCCCATGTGCCCATCTCTGGCAGTTGTCGCTCCACAACTGGATGTGCGCTCATCCTTTCCACTAGATTAACCTCCCGGTGCCGTTTCCGGGGTCCCTGCGCATTCTCCTCTCACTTGCCCGTCGTATCCCGCTCGTGACTTACAACTCCCCACCCTGGATGAGTAGACCGGATCTTTGGTTGCTGGTAAATGTTGAACCGAGGAAATGAAATAACCGACTCGCAAGACGCCTTTAGAGTAGAGGAAGCTGAACTTTCCTGAAATTAAACATGAATATCGACGAGCGAACTGGAGAGGAAGAGACAGCGAGCGAGAGAGAGAGAGAGAGAGAGAGAGAGAGAGAGAGAGAGGACGACTGCTGCAACAATGATCTTCACCTTGTGGATCACCACCGTCTCGAAGTGAAGAGATTTGGGCGACTCTTTACATCGAGGTCTTGAGAGCCGACGAGGGCCAAGCGAGGTGAGTATGGAGCAGCGCCGGAATGAAAGAGCAGAGATTCCCGAGAAAACCCGCCGACCTATGGCATCGTCCTGAACGATTCCCACATGCAAAAATCTGAGGGCGACCCCGCCGGTAATCGAACCCAGTTCGCCTAGGTGGGAGGCGAGTAGTCCAACCACTATGCCACCGCGGCCTACGCCGTCTCGAAGAATGAGTAACTATACAGACGCCAAACAGTCCCGTGAGTGAGTGAGTGTGTGTGTGTGTGTGTGTGTGTGTGTGTGTGTGTGTAAGACTCCGACCACACGGCGTGGCAACACGGTGCGGCGATCGTTCGTCAATAAGCACCCACAAACGACTTCAGCCAGGGCAATATCAAACTAAACACAGCTCGGTGGCCAATCGAACACGAGGCCTGTTCCGCGGCTACGCTCCAACCGACAGAGCTTTCTCCAACAGCATCGCCGTGCCACAGAATGGGTGAGCATACAGAAATGAATCTACGTGGCTGTTTCTTTGATGTAGATGTGCCCATTCGGCGATTTTCTGAGCAGGGCTATCGAAAAGGGCTTTATATCTGATTGGCTGACGCACGTTGCAGGAGATTCCCAATTGGCTGTACTGCCGGCTGGGGAGTAAGTTACCAAGCACCGGTTGGTGAACGGCGGGTTCCGACATGTTGCTGGCCAGTGGCGCCATTTTGCTGGGCGTGTACGGCTGGAGTTTGCGGTTTGAAGTAGCTGTTTCACTTATGCATTCTGTTGGCCCTTTGGGGGCGGGGTTGAGGCTGGGCTGTGGTCCGGCAACCAACCTATAATGGGTGTAAGGTGAGGGGACTGGGTTCCCTAAAAACCGGATCCGTCCGCCGCATAGTAGGGAAGGAGCCTGGTCCCCGAGTACCTGGTAGGGAAGTCGTGACGAAAGCGGAATGACTAACCTCGCCTGGCCATCCCCTGGTCTAAGCTCTAGCAGTGGTCACCAGCGAAAGTGTAAGAGTAAGCTGGCTGACGAGGCGTCTCCCTCGGCGGCCCTAGGCTTGGATCACCCTGGTGCTCCGGCGGCCCGAGGCGCCAACTACTGGTGAGCTCCGGTGGGGTCCTATCATCCTTGGGAGTGCCCTTTTTGCTGTGAAGGCTGCCGACTCAATCCCTTAATGGGGCAGTGATGCGAATATATAGCCTAGCGCCGCTTAAGTCCATCTCCACCTCTTCGTGGTCTGGGCTGGTAACACTGTGGCCACACCGTGGCTGACGGAGTGAGGACGACTACAGGCGGTAACGGCCTCGTCGGTGCACAGACGAACAGTTACGGCGAGGTTATGTGCAGCCTTCCAGGGGCGAACCGAATTTCACTCCCCAGCTGAGGCCTTGACCTAGCAAGTCAGGTTGATCTCGGGGTGGCGGAGCTCCTATGAAGGGACTGACTGGCGTCCTGGAGGGGCTGGGCTTCCCCAGGTGAAAACTCAGTGCGCATGTCTGAAAATTGTGGCTACCCAGGGGATCAGTGTGAAGCCCCGGCTTCGGCCGTGCTGATCGCGGGTCGGACTGTGGGTGGTGGTGGTTGAACCTTCTGCTTGGAAGGAGATCTGAAGGTGGGTATTTGCCTGGAGGGCTGGCCCTGTGTGTCTGCAGAGTCAGTAGAAGCTGCCGTGGAACGTAAGCGTGCCGGCTCACCTCAGGAGTTGGTTTCAAAGGGTTGATGCCTATTAACGAAGGGTCACCGGTCCGGTTCACCTAGAAAGAGGACTCGTTCACGAAGCTGTTTCGTAGAGGTGGATAGTCCTCAACCCCATCAAGGTGGCATGTGCAGATTCAACTCTGTATAATGCTGTTGACAGGTGAGGTGGAACCACCTTCGGGTGGAGAACATCCACCCACGGCGATTGGAAAGGACGTAATTTCTTTATATTGGTAGCATTAAACTGCTGCCAATTAAGAGCTTGTTCTGGCACAAGTCCGAATGGTACTGAAGCGAAGTCTGAGGAGGGTGCACACATATCATAATGCCTGATGTGACAAACAAACAAGTCTGTGTGGCAATTAAATGCCTGAATGAAAGACCTGAGGTGGACTCACCCATAAAATGCTCTGAAAGATGTCTCCCGTTATACCAAAGTGGCTCGGGTACGGGAGGAGCAGTTGTAGAACACAAACGCTCCACTAGTTGCAGATAACATGTATGCATTATGTTACCGCGCTATGCCGCCCCTGAATACTCGCTTGTTTTGTGGTTCGCACCATGCTTGCACCCGTTGAATCTTGATCCGCTCTACAACTTTGAATTTTTTTTGTTATTCCTTGATGTCCCTAAATGATGAGATAAGAGCTGTCTTTAGTTTGTGGCACAAAGTCGAAGATTTTTCTCACTAGTTCGTTGAAATAGAAGCCACCTATATATTACGCACGTTTTATGCGGAATCTGCACCCACGAAACGCGGAGTATGCGATTTTCGCACCCAAAATATTTAGCAGTTTGTGTAAATTTTAACACGGTAATAAGGAACAATTTCTCATGTTCCAAACGTCCACTGGAAGTCTAAATTATTCTCCGAGTTTCGTGCCAGCAACGAAATCATAAAAATTAATATAATCTTCATTTTCACCTAAGAATCGACGATAACTATGAAATTAATATATTTAGTGAGTAGGCCCAATCTGGATGTGTGAACATTGTCTTTAAGTGGGGAAGTCGGTTATAGTATTCCACTAACTGAAACCACTGACTCCAACTCTATAGTAATTTTTCTCATTGCTTAAACTAAATTTTGCTCGTGGTGGAGGAACTTTACTTCTACCGTTACAGGAACGAACATTTTTAACTGGTTCTAATTAGCCGGGTACATTTGTCGATACTCCGCGCGCACTCTTCGGTCGAGTCCTTCTGCGTAAAATCCACACTGTTGAATGTCATATCAGACAAATTTTTACCACACCGATTCGCATTCACTGATTCACAAAAACGCACCCGGATGTTGTCATGTATACGTTTCGACCAGCGTCAAATTACTGAAATCCTGCTCCCCCCCCCCCCTAACTTTTTTCCAANTCACAAATTAGCGTAAGCCGCGTAATTATCGCGCACATCATCCATGGTCGCGAGCCGACACAGCGAACGAATCAATTGGCAATTACTTGATTGCGGATCATTAGCGCGAGGCCTCTCCTTCTCCTCTCTGCAGAACACACGATGAATAATTAGCGATGGTGGGTGAATGAAGGGGGCGGGGTCACCGGGAGACTACGGTGGAATGACCCCCAGGCGCCGTCCGAAATTGTGCTGAGTCATAACGAGAAGCTGTCCTCCCCCGCGCCCCCTTTTTTCACTTTCTCAAGGTCATTCGGGCCGCGCACCGCTACAACAAAGGCCACTTAAAGCTCCCGCCCACCTGGAGTTTTTTTCCCCCGCGTTTGAGGCCCAGAAGCGTGAGTGCGATAAGGGCGATATTGTGCGCCATCGCCGCTAAGCGCAATGCTCTGAACTGACGTGCAGTGTTCTAGTCACACAGCGTGTACCGATGGAACTTTCCGCGGTGTAAAGTCGGTAGGAAGGTTCATTGCAGGGCCCTTGAGTAATTTTGTATGTATCTGACGCGTATATTTTGAGATACAGGGCTTTGAGAAAGTAGTTTTTAGCAGTTTTGGGGTACTCTGAACTTGGTGTTCCTAACATGCGTGACATTTTGAAAGTACTCGACAGACCTCATCTAAATAATGTGTTCCTTTCGTTAATCAGCACATTGGACCCACGTTTAATAATTTCGCGGAAAAAACGTGTATTTCAAATACTCGGCAACGAAGTTCANCATTCCCCAGCAATAATAAAAAAAATATAAAAGCCCCAAGGTCACGTTCGGTTTTAAGGAAGCATTGCCACGGCGATGGAAACTAGCATAAGCACGCTTCGCGTCGAGAAACATCTCAAGCAAAGAACTATGATGCAACGCAGCAGGACTAAGTGTGCCTGGGTGTGTGAATCTTATGTGTGTGTCATTGCTGGCCTATCCCTTCCTCATAATTAAGTCGTATATTTATGGGCACGCACTGTTTATTCCTTTTATGTTCTCTAGTATTTTAATATATATTTATATGTGTTGTTTCTCTTTTTGTTTAAATAGGACTGCTTGAAATATATTTTATTATAGTATCTATTACTCAGGCAATTAACTAATTTAATTTTGGAGCTGTTCGTATGCTATGTGAATCAATTAGAATTTCTATATTAATAACATATTTAATCCATTTTCATGCTCTTCATATAAATTTCTGTAATAGCGCTGCAGTGGTTAAGCGAAAGTAGCTTCGCTACTAAACTTAAGACGTTAATAAATAAGTAAATGATGTTCACGATAAAGTAAGCACTTTTGAAATCAACCTTTGAAAAAAAATTATTGCTCCTACATGCATATATTTTAACGACGTATATATTTTAACGGGCGCGCTGTACGGCGTGCGCCCAGTAAAATTGGTAACGACGGAGGGAAAGTAGTTCCACGTCTTAACGTCGAATTAAGAGTGTTAGGTATACATTCGTAAAAATTTGATAATTTCTTTCGCTTTCCGTTCTTTTTTTAATGCATCCAAGTGTGCAAACTATCATATTTATAAAATATTCACTTTTATAGAAATTTCACAGTTTCACTAGACCGACGCATGAATAAAGTGACGAGGCCCGTGACAATGTTAATTTTACAAAAGGCGGAAGGATATAAACAACGTGCGTACAAACAGCGGGTCTTTCAAAAGCGTTCAGTTTACCGTGAACAACCAATACATAAATACACACAAACAAAGATTGCTGCCAAGGATCATTCTTCGACACTTCTGGAAATCTTACCACAGAATAAGCACGCGTATCTCGCGAACACCATTCTCACGAGCCGGGGNATGGTAGGACATCAGTCTATCAAAGCCTGAAGACGAACATGCAATGCGACAGTCCTATCAATAAGGAATCTTCAACGCCGTGAAGGAGCATTGCACAAATGTCCGTTCCCAGAGACTTCCACAACCGATGAACAATTGCGTACGCATGGGTTAAGAGCATTTAAAAGTAAAATAGTTTATGTAAAATCGGTGTTTTCACATATGCGCTTGTGTCTGAACAAAAATTTTTATGAGAGGTGAGTTTTTCTCAGAAAAGGTGTTTTTGCTAATTTTTATTTTATTTTTGTGTCATATGAAAAAAAAAAATTGAAAGCGGCAAAAAAGCTCTTGTTTAGAGATTGCCTGTGCAGGCTGGTTTTTAACGGCGTAGAAGAGTCAAAACTTATATCAAATTTTTTTTTTTTTTTCGTTTTGACATAAAACAACAGTCTGAAAACAAAATCAAACCACGGAAAAAAAATTACTTTTTCAAAATAAATGAAAGGAATTATAGGAATTACAAGTTGATATGGTATTTCATACAGATCTCAGAATATAATNGGTTAAGAGCATTTAAAAGTAAAATAGTTTATGTAAAATCGGTGTTTTCACATATGCGCTTGTGTCTGAACAAAATTTTTTATGAGAGGTGAGTTTTTCTCAGAAAAGGTGTTTTTGCTAATTTTTATTTTATTTTTGTGTCATATGAAAAAAAAAAAATTGAAAGTGGCAAAAAAGCTCTTGTTTAGAGATTGCCTGTGCAGGCTGGTTTTTAACGGCGTAGAAGAGTCGAAACTTATATCAAATATTTTTTTTTTTTTTTCGTTTTGACATAAAACAACCGTCTGAAAACAAAATCAAACCACGGAAAAAATATTCCTTTTTCAAAATAAATGAAAGGAATTATAGGAATTACAAGTTGATATGGTATTTCATACAGATCTCAGAATATAATAAAATAAGTAAGTTACGCTACAGTTCAATTGTCCATGCCATTAAAATAGAAAAAAACAATGTTTCTTGGAAATGTGTTATGTGGTTCGTCAGTATTATTATTTTAATATTGGAGATAAAGTTAAAAGTAGGAATAGAATTATAACCATAAACGCAGGTGAACCAAGAACGAAATTGCAATAAAATCTGCAACACGCCACTTTTGTGATTTCTAGAAAACACTTAGTTAAAATAAAACTGTTTCAAAAACAAATTTTTAAATTTTTACGAATTAAGGTTAAGTTAAATTATTGTAATTAAGATAAAGTTATTATTAAAGTTATTTTTAAATGATTTAGTATTTTCATCAAG
The DNA here is from genome assembly GCA_002778355.1 of Clitarchus hookeri. Classification (NCBI taxonomy): domain Eukaryota; kingdom Metazoa; phylum Arthropoda; class Insecta; order Phasmatodea; family Phasmatidae; genus Clitarchus; species Clitarchus hookeri. The sequence continues at coordinate 262,445 of NQII01000259.1, forward strand.
TTACCATTGACATCATGTAAAGAAACCATAGAATATTATCAAAAATTGTATTAAAAATTTGGTTTTTGAACGGCACTAGCCCTTTAATGACAGCGTTTGAACTACAATGGACTGAGTTGTGAGANCTGCAACACGCCACTTTTGTGATTTCTAGAAAACACTTAGTTAAAATAAAACTGTTTCAAAAACAAATTTTTAAAATTTTTACGAATTAAGGTTAAGTTAAATTATTGTAATTAAGATAAAGTTATTATTAAAGTTATTTTTAAATGATTTAGTATTTTCATCAAGTTACCACTGACATCATGTAAAGAAACCATAGAATATTATCAAAAATTTTATTAAAAATTTGGTTTTTGAACGGCACTAGCCCTTTAATGACAGCGTTTGAACTACAATGGACTGAGTTGTGAGANTATTAAAAATTTGGTTTTTGAACGGCACTAGCCCTTTAATGACAGCGTTTGAACTACAATGGACTGAGTTGTGAGATACTTTAAAATTTCCCCTTCGTGTTTTTTAACCAGTGATTATCAAATTTAGCTAAAAGTGTACCAATATTACACAGTTCATAATTTATGTGATGGCATATGCAGTAGTTCAGTCCAGAGACTAATAACGTAGCATGAAATTATTTTCCACTATTGCAGTAATTTGGGAGCAATTCAGCTACAGCGAGTGTTTGGTGGAATTTTAAGTTCGTCACACACTGTTCCCTTACGGCCTGATGTGACCTTATGGGATTCAATATTTTTACTTAGAAGTCGCCTTAAAGGGAGTGGAGTGGAGTGGTTCGGGCGGCTCTTAACGGTGAGGACATGAGAACCTACGAGGGTTAAGTGAGGTAAGTATGGAACAGTGCCGGAATAGAAGGATGGGAGGGAACGGGAGATCCCCGAGAAAAACCCGCCGACCAGCGGCATCGTCCGGGCACGATTCCTACATGCGAAAATCCGGGAGTGACCCCGCCGGGAATCGAGCTCGGTTCGCCCAGGTGGAAGGTGAGGAGTCTAACCACTACACCACCATAACCCCCGTGTTAAAGGGACCCCCACGTAATTTCGCTTCCGTATTCTGATCTGCTCCGCGGCCTTCCTTAGTTCCTGCTTTCTGCCCGCTTTTGCGTATCCTTCCTCCGCGTCTAACAAGGTGCAGGTTACAGTGGCGAAGAGAGCTTCGCGTCGACTCGGCATTGTTCGTTCCCGCAACCCGAAGCTATAGGAAGTACGTATAGACATACCTAATTTTGTGATTACGGAGAAACACTGCTCTCGTTTCTCATCTTTACGGATTGCGTTTCCGTATCTAAAATGTACATTTCCCAAAAAAAAATTTCGTGAATATACGGAAATATTTAACAGCGTATCGAAATGCTAAAGGACCATTACTAGCATTTTCGAAATATTTATTTCTAAAAAATATCAGCAACAAATCTTAGAATCCATTTTGGCGAGAGATGGCGGCTTAACTATCGTGGACATAAAAACAAGAAGAACATTTTATACTTACAAACGTTCCCGCTTTCTGCTGGGTGGATAATCGGGCAACGTCTTACAAAGCCTGCTGCACTAACTTAAACTCGCACTATAATAAGGCACATCCTTAGAAAATAATAGGTGCGCATACACAATGAAATGGCGTGGCGGTTCGTTTGAAGCAGGCTTGCCCGTTTGCTGATATGCTGTGTGAGACTATATAGGAACGGGCACTGTGTCTTCTGCCTGCACCGCGTGTTGCCACGGACTTCCTATTGGCTGACGAGGGAGTTGCCAGGCGCTGATTGGCGAGCCCCGTTTCGACATGTTCCTGGTCAGTGACGCCGTTTTATTGGCGTGTGCGGCTAGAGTCCACAATACAAGTGGCTACTTCACCTCTGTAGATTTACCTACTCTGCATCCACGGCTTAACCTCGATTAGATCCCGGAGCCTCAAAATCCGAAAGTGCCTAACAACACCGGCTACTGAGGTCGCCATTAAACGGTAATGAAAACACATTTATTAATTTCATGATAATTATTAATCCACTGTTTATAAATCTCGGCACTCATAATCTATATTACTTGATTCCGTGCTTTAATTTCGACTACGTGAACGATAACTCTGTACCTCACTCAATAGCCAGTGGCACCCTTCGTATTTCTTTTCTGCAATAGGCTGCCCGTGGTGGAGCTCTTGTAACGGTCCTGCTTAGTATATAATTTTGCGACAGTTCTGTGCCCTTCCGCCAGACGTAAAATTAATGCAGCCATAGATCCGATCACTTTATTCATTCGTCGATCACCTGAAACTACCTAAATTATTACCAATTTAAATATGTTTCTAGAATACCAATTCCCGAACTTATGTGTAGAAAGCAACCCGAAGACTCGTTAAAATAAGTCGGTTCTCACAAATTGAAAATTACGCATTCGATACGTCATTAAGTTAAGGAACTAGTTTGCCAAAAGGCTGTAGGTACTGCCACGCGCATCTTGTGCGTCATCAGAGCTACGTGCAAGGCTCTGGTTTGCAGTGTTGTCGTGTTGCGATTACCTACGGCATTTTAAGCGGTGACCCTAACATTTTATTGATGTAGAGTGTATAGCGAGCTTCAATACATGCTCCTGACGTAGTTCCACTCGTGTTNGTGACCCTAACATTTTATTGATGTAGAGTGTATAGCGAGCTTCAATACATGCTCCTGACGTAGTTCCACTCGTGTTCGGGTAGCATGTTTTGACATGCAACAGTCTGAAGAAGCCGTTTGTAACGATGTTGGATAAGGCCCCAAAGCAATATTTATAGCGTTCGTGGTATCTGGAAAGTGCTGCGCCGTCCTCTCCGGGGTGTGTCATCTATTCGTAGGTAAACATACTGGGAGCACGTTTTACAGTTTCGTAAGAAAAACGCGTATTCCAAACTTGTTGCAACACAGTTCAGGCGTCAAGTAGGCGACAGCCTTCCGGCGGTCCAAAAGCAAACATTATTTTATATTTTTTATTATGAGGATATGGTTTCGTGACATAATATGGATAATAACTTCACGAAGAAATCGTTTGAAAAACTAATTTCATAATGCATTTTTAGCTTGAATGTAATAATTTTCACTTAAAATCTTGATTCGTACAAATTTCGTTAGGTCATTTTAACACGAAGTCTGAATTCGGCTGAAGAGCGTGCGAAAGTTCACAGGAATGGGGAGTTGCAATTACTTTCAAATTCGACACATTTTTCGCATGCAGAGGTTTGCTTCCAAGCTATTTCGACTTTGAATTTTATCTTAAATGTTAAAACTGAAATACGAAGAAAAAAAAAATCCAATAAATATTTTTCAAGACATTGAAATAGCATTAACAGTTATCTTTGTATGTAGAATAACGTATATAGTATATTCTGAGATTTGTACGAAAAAGGACATAAAGTCATATAACTTTATTTATTCAGTATTGGAAAATCCTTTGCCTACATTCCCATACATTTTTCAGGCAATTTTAATTTAGCTTCCTGGAATCCCTTAACCACGAGGAACCGATAAAGCACGTGCAAATGCCAGTATGATAGAACAAACCGGGACTACCGCTTGGAAATGAAAGAAATTTCTTGTTTGTCGCTTTGTCCCGATAAGTAACGAACATGGCTCACGACAGCGGTACACAAAAACTGCAATATTACAGAGTAAAGCAATCCTTTTTTTGGATGCAGCGTTCGCTTTTAATTTCAAACAGCTTTGGGCATGTCGCCCCAGATATTTTTCTGCATTATGTTATACCGAAAATTACACTTGCAATTTTTCTCCTTTCTGATCGGAACCTTTATGTGTAAGGGCAATCGTAATTCGGCCAAATAGGCTTGTTATTAAAAAAAATTCACGGTACAGTCCAAATAAGACAATGACAAGATATAAAACAATGTTTTTTCAACTTTACCGCAAATATGTAGACAACGAAATATGTATAGCTAGGGGCAGTAATATTTCGCGAAAAGATTTCGAGACAAGATACAGTCCATAGCATTGTAGGGTCGTCGAGCTTCTTTGATTGGCTAAAAAATGTTCTGGCCCGTGTTAACCGTTTGCGCACGAATCACGAAGGTTCAGTGCCGGAGTTGCTTAGTCCTGAGTGGCTTGGTCAAAGACGGACACGGCACCAGCAGCCAATGGAGGTGTAACAACAGCTGAGGTGTGTATATAGTATTGAAGTCTACCGTGTGCTCCGATTTTTACGCGAAAAGTCACTAGCCCTATGTATAGCTGAAGTTGTAGGCAGTGATTTTTTTTAAAGTCTGGGTTCAGAAGTATTTGATTGACCATGCACTAGCATCGCGCTTCCCGTGCTTTGCTAGTCGTTGCTTACGCCGGGTTGCGAAACTAGACACTACGTTTCTTTCGACACTCATCGGTTCTGCTCAATATATTTGAATATATATGTCTTATAGCCTTTTCGCGGTATCATCTCACTTTTTAAATCAAAACCTTTAAAAAATCATCCCACCAATGACGTGCTCGGTTGTTTCCTACATGTCTCACGTATTACAAGCGTTTTATAATCCCGTTTAAATAAAGTATCTTATTTTTGGCGAAATCAAACTTTAAATTTTCTTCGTCTGCAAATTACAATATTCCATTTATAATTAACATGCATAAAATAAAGATAAAATAGCCCTGTTGTTAATGCCTATTAAGAAATTGTTCTAATGCATACTACTAATAAGATAAATGCGTACAAATGCGGTGCGTTTTCCTTTCGGTATAAATTTTTAACACTTGATTAAACTCAGTTTGCATATGGCGGAAAGAATAGCCTGAAAGTATAACTTCAGCAGGGCTTCAGAAAAGTTGCAAGTACCCACGAATGGACTATAGCAGTTAAATGACGATTCCACAGTGATGACTAAGAGACCCAGAATTTTTCGCGAGATCATCTGACGGCTAGGCTGAACTTGACAGTTGGTGTGAACATATCCCAGGTGCTGTCATTTGAACACTGGTTGGCGTCTTCTGTTGGGTCGCCCGGGTTATCGCACGTGGTAAAAGTGGCGAGCGTTGACGTTGGCCGGCGGGTTTCCTCGCGATACTCCCGTTTCCCTCGCCCTTGCATTCCGTCGCTGCTGCGTCTTAACCTCACTCCACTATCGCCGGCGCTCGGGACATCGCTGTCAAGCGCCGACCGAAATATCTCAAATCTTTATTCTATGTGATTCGCTCGATCTCTTTCTATAAGTTGTTTACGGTTAACTGAGCACTTTGTAAATAAAACTTTGAATAAGGTCACTCACTGCCTCTACCTCCGTGTATTTTAACTAAACTACTGACTGGCATGCACCCAGTTACGTTGGTAACATTGAATTACAAATGTGATTTAAACATTAGTGAATGCTTAAATTATTTCTTTTGATCTCTGCTTTATTTTAATGTAAAGGTATAAGTGTAAGGACTACCAAATTTACAAAAAAAAACATTTTTCTTAATAATTTCACAGTTTTACTTGACCGATGCGAGAATAAAGTGATCAAGCCCGTGGCAACGTTTATTTTCCATATAGCGGAAGAATACACAATACGCATACAAGTCAATCTTAAGCAGGGCTTTCAAAAAAAGTACTCAGTTTAGTGTAAACAGTCCATTCACGAGTGCTATTGGTTCGTAGTCCTTCAAGGCGTTTCAGGCAACAAGATACCCAGTCACAAAAGTAACAAGAAAGTACAAGTGTTCAAATTTGAAGTCTATGGTAGCACTGCTTGAATTCGTAAATTCCCCGGGTCTCTAATGATGATCTGTAATTATTACTTTTATTTTTTTTCTGTACAAAAAATGAATACTCAAGTTGAACTTAAAAACAACGGACTGTGTACCGTGTTTCACTTCGATGAGAGACCTAAGAATTATGAAGTTACGTGCTCGTATTCCCGTTACCGACGTATGAGTGTGCCGTTTATACGTGTAAATTTACGTTCTTATGGAATAAAATTCGTATACCTGATTAATTTGTCGGTATAAAAGCGATGACGTTAAAAATGGGTAATTACGAAAACCAATTAACGTAAGGGATGGGGTTTCAAAATGGACGCTACGCATTTAATAAATTCATAAAAAGATTTTTATTTGCGTATTCGAATGTAATATCCACTTATGCAGAAAATAATTTCGCTGTTATGGATGTTTCAAACTTGTTCGCTTGAAATGCGAACTTCCCCATTACCGGCGCACACATTTTGACATCGGGTCGCCGACGAAAAGAAAACGACTCTGCGTTCAGCGCCCAGAAGCGATTTTACTGCTGTGTTAGCTGATGAAACTGCGCCGCGTCGGTCGGCTACTTTGAGCAACGCGACCCATTTACAATACAGTTAC
>NQII01000259.1:268821-354058 GCA_002778355.1 Clitarchus hookeri
GCGCAGAGAGAGAAAAAAAAAAAGAAGACTGCAAAACCGAGAGGCAATTTCTTTAAAAGCCCCGTGGGATTATTTAAAGATAGTAGCAGGATTGAGCTTAGTGGGTGAGGCGGAGCGGGGCACCTCCCCACCAACAACTCTTCCCGCAGAAACAAATGACACTCAAGGTGTTCTCTTCAGGCTACGCCCGCTTCCGGTAGCAGATGAGACAATGTGTTGGAAGGGGGGGGAAAACCTCTCCGGGAACAACATCTCGGAGTGATCTATCTGTCTGTGAAATGAGGATCTGGGGCGCACAGTTGGGCGGGGCTGGAGCCGTGCTTGCCAAGGATCTGGGGCACACTCGGGAGTCGTCTACAAACGACTGCGTTGTCTCTGAATACAACGCACATCCCCGCACGTACTTAAGCTGAGCTTTCTTGTATGCCACGGGAACTCTCCCACGGCGTACTCGCCACATGCTCTTAGTAACTAGTGACGTGGTGCCGACTGTAGTCTAAAGAGAAGGTTTAGTCTGTTGCAGTGGCGTGTGGTGTGAAGCGTTGTTAAGTTTAAGCTGGCGCTTGCCCGGTGCTGCACACACACTCGACGGACGTAGCTGGAACCAGTAACCAGAGTGGAGTCGGGAGAAACTGAATGAACTGCGGCCACTCACGAGAGAGCGGCGAGGCACCCATTANACCAGTAACCAGAGTGGAGTCGGGAGAAACTGAATGAACTGCGGCCACTCACGAGAGAGCGGCGAGGCACCCATTACAAGCGTGCTGTGACGTCTAATGCACTACTACGTCTAAGTGGCCGATGTGTAAACTAGCAAACGATTAAGGTATAGCACAGAGCAAAAATGCAGCTTACCTTGCAACAGTTCCCGCAACACGCCGCTGGTCTATTCGCGGTTTCTTCACACTTTTTGAATCAGACGACTAATAAAAATTCACCCCCAAGTATCACGTGTTTTCTTGTTTTCTAAATATGTCGTGTATCACAAGCGTTTCATACAACCCGTTAACATAAAAGTACTTTATTTTTGGTTAAACTGAACTTTTATTCATATTTTATGTAGAAATTATATTTCGTTTATAATTAATATTATTTAAAACAGGGAGAAAACGTGTGTGTTGGTAATATCTATTAATAAATTGTTCTTATAGAAAATATTATTAAAGTGATTGCTCACGAATGCGGTGCGTTGTCCCTTTGGCGTCAGTTTCTAGATTCGGTTAAGCTTGGTTTGCATGGGGTGGAGGGATATCCTGGAAGTAGAACTTCAACAAGGCTTCAGAAAAGTTGGAAGTAACCACGAAATGGAATATAGACTGATTTTTGTCCCCGACATTGTCTCACGATTTTCCAACAGTATTTTTAAAACGGTATGATCACACTTGTTTACATTTAGTTTCCCAATAAATTNATTGTCTCACGATTTTCCAACAGTATTTTTAAAACGGTATGATCACACTTGTTTACATTTAGTTTCCCAATAAATTTGTGATTTGAAACACACAAAAGTTTTCAATGTTAAACATACCCACACACTCTAGCGGCATACTCCAGCCAAAGTGGCATCACTGGCCAGCAACATGTCGGACCGCCGTTCGCCAATCAGTGCCTGTACTCGCCAGCCGGCAGGTCAGCCAATAAGGAATCTTCCACAATATGAAATAGCCAATCAAAAGAGCCACGCGCAGTCAATCAGCCGAATGGGAATATACAGTAGAACCGCAACTTAATTTAAATTTCTGTATGGGGACCGTGGTTGCACAGCGGCTAGAGCGCTCACCTCCGAAAAAGGCGAACCGGGTTCTATTCCCGGCGGGGTCGCTCCCGGATTTTCGAACGTGGGAATCGAGCCGGATGTTGCCGCTGGTCGGGCGAGTTTTCTCGCGTATCTCCCGGTTCCCCTGATTCAAACGATGCTCCATAGTTACCTCGTTTCACCTTCGTCGGCTTTCACCATCTCGCTGTTAAGAGCCGCCCAAACCTCCCCACTTCTGTAAGCTCAGCCATTCTGTGGCTACGTTACATTACAACTCAGCCAGAGGTAACGTAATAAACTTTCATGCCACGTATTTACGTAAACAGTTGTGCTAACGAAGAGTAAAACTTATATGGTTTTGATAGTTCTATTGTCAAAATATACTCTCAAAGCAACGAATCAAAAATCAGTTTCTGCCCAGCTTGCATATGCACTCCATCGCAGTTGCGCAGACAACGAAATTGAAGCCACGAAGTAGCGGTTTTGTTTTTCCACGGCAAATATTTACCTAATTTTCCACGAGGAAGGCGAGGCGGTTGCATACATCTCGTGCGTAAACTACTTTCCAGTGTGTTAAACGCACACATTTCCAAAACAAATAACTAAGCGTGAACATACCTTAATTTGACGGCCTGCTTGAACGCGCCATCACAATAGGCATACCAAAAGAGCAAGTAAGCTAAATCAGGGTGTGTATAACGTACAAAAATATGGAATAACATTTCAGGTTAGTTGATAAAATAGTCCACGCTTTACTCGTTCAAGGAAAATGCAAGTTCTTCTGTTTCAGAAAAAAGTTTCGCATGAGTGTTATGACCAAAATAATTTACACTTAATTACAAAACTAAATCACAAAAGTTGTATTTGGTTTTAATAATAGTTGTGGTGGTATTAAACGCGTACATTAAATGTTTTTTATACACATTTATTTAAATTAACGAACGTAGTTCTGTGTAGGAGCGTTAGCCAATCGAAAACTAGCGAACTGCTGAATATGGTCGAGAATAAACAAATAAATTTCCGGTGAAGATTTTCTATAAATATTACAAATTGTAAATGTAACCAACTTAAGAACTCTTCGACGCAATTAAAAAACCCACTTACTAACAGACATAGTCAACACAATTAATTCTAAGGGGCGCCTGTTTTATTTCGCGAAAAGATTTAAGAACAAGTTGTGTTCCAAAACACTTTAGTTCAGAACCACTTTGGTGATTCGAACATTTGAATTGTTACGCGTCTTATCTGTCTGGTCTCGAATCACGGACGGTCAGTATCGGAGAAACTTAATTCTGATTGGCTCACTCATGTAACAAAGAAAAGCGGCCAATAGCCAAATTAAGACTGCGAGTGTGCACATAGGACGTAGAATTCTATCCTCCGCGTAAGTCATTTCGCTAAAAACAGGTGGCTCAACTCATCCTTGCTAAAAAACTCTACCACGATGTGGTCGCTGCTTAATTTCTCTACTGAGAGTTACTAGTACAAAAAATGGGATTTTTAATTTCGAATGGGCTGCTAAAAATCGTTCATATTATCATCCTTCGTCTAAACACACAACGCTGGGTGTTACGTAACACGGTAAATCACAAACAACTTTTATTTTTAATATGTCCAAAACTTCACACTCCACTGCAAAAACCACTTGATATGAGAATTTTAAAGTTTAGCAGTGGCTTCGCGGAGGTATAGGCTAATTTGAACACCGAAAATCCCGCATAAAACACAGCTGAAGTTATTTCACGGTAATTCGAACACTTTTACAGTAGGCATTTGAATAATTAGTCCTTAACCGTAACCGCACAATTTCAACTCATATATCGACAAGATGACTTAACAGCCCGTGTTACCCACCATATTAAATTTTTTATTTCTTCCTAATTAAAATTTAAGAGGATTTATTGAACAATGCGACAATAGAAGCTTAGCTAATTGCCTTGCCCATCATTACGGACATGATATACGAACTACTAGTGCATATTTATGCATCAAATAACCTAACACCCAATTTAATATATTAATTTATTCTCACCATTTAATGACAACTAGGGAACACCTATTAACAATCAGGTACAAAAAATTGCTCAGGACGATTAAATGTAATGCTTCTGTAATGAAACATTTTCAGTAATGACCCTGACTCTTCTGTTATGACAATAAAACGAATAATTTCTGCATAAAGGGCGGCACAGCCTCTTAACCCGTTCGGTCACGCATTAATCTGTGAGCCGCAATTGTTTCAATCGAGTAATATTTAGATGCGCACTGTGATTGTGCTTAGTGTAATTATTGCAACCAGGGAAACTACGTGCTACGTGCTACAATATGTTGCCACCGGCCAATCAGAAACTGAAGGTGCAGTAGCTGCCACCTAACAGTTTACCCGTCGGGAAGACTTCCAAAGCACGGGACCCTGAATCCTCACCGTGTGCAATACTGGCCATAAATACCGTGCATGCGTAACACATCCGCGGTCGTGGACAGGTTAAAAAAAAAAATGTTAGGTGGCGACTTAGGAAATGTTATTCAATGACATGATGTCTTATTATAAGTGCAAGGTTTAACTAATGTACAAAATATAAAGGTTACATTTACCGGATTCGCAAAAAAATAGGAAGAAGAAGAAGCAAAGTAAGGCATTAAAAAATCCATTCGACAATGAACAACGAAAACGAGTTTTAATTGTAAACCTATCTATGACGCATGGGTATGGTATTAAGGGCATTGCGTACCGGCTGGCAGCTGCCAGGCATAAAAAATAGGAAACCCCCATGTTAAGGAAATTTCGCCTCAGTGCGTTAATTTTGAAGATAGGCGTTACAAAGAAAACGTATTCTTCACGAATTTTTTAGAAGTTCCCTACAACGGAGATGTTTCCATAACATGTATAGCCTGTTTGCAAGGAATGTTTAAAATTAATGTTTCACAAAAAAGTGCATACTACCTATCTATATTGAAAATATACGCTCGTAGTGATCTTCTTCTAAAAAATCTGTGAAGAATACATTTTATTTGAAACGTCTAGTTTTAAAATTAACGCACTGAGGCTAAATTTCCTTAACATGGAATTTCCTATTAAAATTTCGCAGCTGCGAGCCGGTAGTCAGTGGCCTTGATTAGGAATAAGTAACGATAAATTGGTAAAAATTAATCCTTAGCATTTTAAACAAACATACTGTGTCGATATTATTCTAAGCTTCCGTGATTTGAACCTGGAGCAGTTCTCAAGGGAAGCGATAAGAGGAACTTTCAGACACCACATTCTAAGTTGGAAGACAGAGCGCGATGAAGCTCTGAGATGGAGAACAAAGAAATAAACAAACACTTGATAACGCATCTGGATGTGAAACGCATTGCGAGATGTGTACAAATAACAAGGGAACTCTTGAACTTCACCCATTTCAGCAGTAAAGAGCTTAGGGGGTTCCGAGGAAATTTGGAGAAGCAAACACACAATCACGACAACTGTAACGCCTTATGAGATATTACCCCGGTCTTAAGACTTCAAAGAAACGGGCGTAGTCACAAAAAGAAAGAGGAAAATAATAACCACAGAAGGTCGAGAGAACTGCAGAACAGCGTGGAAAAGAATGGTTGAAGAGGACCGTACAATCACCTCAAAGGGACACGAAGGAAGTAAACCAGTACGGCCGGGAGGCATTGTTCATGAATTCCTGACGAAAATAAGCTTGTTACGAGAGCACAATGGAAGCAGCTGTTTAAACTCAGGCATGAAAGAATAAAAAATTACTTACTACCATTCCGAAACCAGGGAAGCTTGGAAGTCGCCCAAAATATTTCATCGAGTACTTTTCTTAAAAACGCTGTAAAATATATTTCAAACTCTTCTCGTACAGAGAATTTTATTATTAAAGGCTCCTCTTCACGGTAAAGTGATCACTTACTGAAATCAACCTTTGAAAAAAATCATTGTCCGTATCTACGATACAAGCTATTCTGGCTCCAAGTTAAGTGGCGGCGAAATAATATAAGTAGTTATTTAGACTTGCCGTTGTATTGCAAGCGTAATCTTTTAATGTATGGCCACTGAAGTCAGTATTTCTTGTTTTGTAATTTTTAAAATAAGAATTTGCGTATTATAGACTATTCGCGGTTTTTTTTTCTCGCACTTTTTGAATCGAACCTTAGAAAAATCACCCCATATATGACGTGTTTAGTTGTTTCCTGGATGTTCCATTTATTACAACCGTTTTATACTTGTGTTAACATAAAAGTACCATATTTTTAGTTAAATTGAAATTTTACTTACATTTTATTTATAGTTTATAATATTTCTTTTCAATTAATGCGAATAAAAACAGAGCGAAAATAGGTGTGCTAGTAATGCCTAGAAAGAAGTAGTTCTTGCGCAAAATATTATTACATTGAGTGCGCACGAATCCGGTGCGTTGCCCCTTTGGTGTGATTTTCTAGACTCGGTTAAGCTTTGTTTGCATGAGGCGGACGAATATCCTGGCAGTAGAACTTTAACAGGGCTTCAAAAAAGCTGGACGTAACCGTGAATGGACTTAATACATTTACATTTCTAACATTCACATGGAGCAGGCCCACGGCAATGTTAACATTAGGTATCTCGGAAGGATACAAAAGGAGAAGAAACGTAGATCCTAAGCAGGGCTTCCAAAAGTGTTTAATTAAACGTAAACAGCGTATAGGCGCAATCCTCGCCATTAGGCAGGCAAATGCAGAACGACTACCAAATAAAGTTGCCAAGCTCACGTGTGAACACAGACAACGTTTACACGACACGGTGTCAGTCAAATGAACGCTGTGTAAACTGGCCCACTGACACTGACAGAAAAAATGCTGATAAAATATCCAGTCGTATGACGTGGGGAAAATAGACAATCATTAGTTATAAACAACTGCCTTGCTCAAGGCAAAGGCACAGCAACTGTCTTCTTTAATCTGTGTACTGCAGATTTCACTTGTACAAAATTCTCGTTAGATTATGTAATAGGTTTGATACGCAGAATAAAAATATTTCTTGTTATCTGCTTGCATAAACGTCTGACGTACGACTTATAAGCACTACCGCACATTGTAGAATCGGAAGATAAATCCATCTAACATTGCAGTACAGTAACGTAATCAATAACAGAATTCAAACAGTTATCACTTGTTAATCTAGCTTAAATCATTAACATGGGATATCATTAAAATAATTTAAAATGTAGACTAACGTTTAAATCTCAAATAAGATAACTTAAAAAAAAAATTACTAACATAGCAAGCGCAAAATTTGTTGGTACTGCACGTGGAAGTAGTGTAAATCTTCTAATAACTTAAAACATGTATTTTAGCTCTAGTCTGTAATGTCTTGGCTAATGTGCTTCATTCTAACAGCGCAGCGTCTACGATGGGAAGAAATTCGCGGATTTCAATACGAATACGAGATTTCTGGTACAGGGTTCCGTAACTGACAATCCGCAAAAGTAAAATTCACACCGAAGCCATATGGTAGGAATTCGTTCACAGAGAAACTCTGAAAACAATACAAAACAGAAAACTGTACTTCACGTGATAACCAACACCTATGCGCAACAGGTCGCCTTAAACTACGCAAACCATCATGAACAGAGATTCTAATAGAAGAATACAGGTCACGAAGAGAGCGGTACAATCAATGATGAATGCGTTACGCTAATAACGAAGCTCTCACAATTGGACGGTGGCGTTCGAATCGCCCACGTTTAGACTGTCGCATCTGTAGCTCTCTTTACTGACAAACGTTGATCTATAAAATCTCAGTAAAGAAGACATTTACTGGCAAGGAAACGAAAAAAAAAAATATATTTATATTCTTAGATATTAGTCAATGTGAAGTACAATACTGCAGTATCCTCCCTATTATAGATTTATGGTACACGAAGCTTATATAATCTGATGTACGAGTAAGTTAAGTCAGCTATTAAGCCTGAGGTGCGCTTATACTGCTCTTATATGCGCATTCTGCAATAAAACGAGTCGCCGAATCAACAAGAACCTACGGTACATCGTAAAGGAAATATGAGGTAGAGTGCTCGTGCAAGCTGCTTAGTCAGTAACCACTCTCAGTGTTCCAATATTAAGCTGTTTTTTTACAGCACTATTTAAAAAAACTTATATTTGTATAAGTACGTGCTGTAGAAAGTTTTTTTTTTTTTTTTTTTTCTTCTCGCATTAATGCAAGTAGAATACACACAAGTTATTCAAAATATTTCACTCATATAAAAGGGCGTGACTGTTGAAAATCCCACGTTAAATAAACACGTTCATTACTGTTGCCGATATTATTTTGACAGTTATATTGGCGAAGGTGGAGTCAACGTTGGATACATGCGCAGAAGACGAAAATCGGTTTACCTCTACTTTAATCTATGCGTAAATCTCATTGCCGTCTGCACCTTAAAATCGAAACAGTTAAAACTGCTCCAAACCAGCGAATTTGACTGCAGAACTGTAGAAGCCGCTCTACTTAATCAGTAAACTTCTACTGATCATTTCAGTTGCTGGTGTTTACTGATTAAACAGGGATTTATAATGATTCCCAGGGAATTTAACTGGTCTGGCAGTAAACCCTCAGTGCATTCCACTGATTCGCCAGTAGATAACATCTCATTAACTGAAGATTCAGTAAAATAATTCTACTAAACGAAATCACTGATTCAGATATACAGTATGGGAATGTAAGATAAACGTTAAACTTTGGATTATATGTTGCACGGCCATGCCACAGAATACTTAAAAATACTGAGGTGGAATTATTACCACTATTGGGGGCCGCAATGTTGTAGTGGGTAAATTAATCGTCACCCACCTAGGCGAACCTGGTTCGATTCCCTGCGAGGTCACCCCCGGATTGTCGCATGTAGGAAACGTGCCGGACTATGCCACTGATCGGCGGGTTTATTCGGGGATCTCCCGTTTCCCCCGACCTTGAATTCCGGCGCTGCTCCATTTTCACCTCATTTCACCGTCATCGGCTCTCAATGCCTCGTTGATAATAGCCACCCAAATCTCTCCACTCCGTTATTCCTCTGCGTGCACGGGCACACGAAGACCTGTCGCTCTTAGAGATCCCCAGCTTGTGTACAGAATAGCTTCAAGTGGACAGGTCCTTTAAAACTAAACGCATGCCGAATGTCACCGCAGCGGAACCCCAGAAAGTTTAAAACTCGACTGTTTGACGTGACGCCTGAGATTTGCAAGGCGCTTAGCAACAGAGTTCTTTTTAGTCTACTCGCCGTTTCTTCACACTTCTTGAGCACACTTTATAGTAAACAGTCTATAACTAAGTACGCTAGTTCCGCCGGAAGGTAGGTCGCGTACGAGACCCAAGAGGCGGCTAGGTTGAAGGAACGAGGGAGTCGGCTGCTAGGACACACCTGCCGTTCCCGCCAGCCGGGAGAACGATCAAGATGAGGTGGGGATGGAACGGTGACGGAATGCAATTGCGGGGGAAACTTGAGAACTCCGTGGAAACCCACCGACCACCGTCAACGTCCGTTAGTTCCACACATGCAGGTGACCACAATACTTGGTACTATGATCCAGGGTTGCCAACTTAGTGATTTTGTCACCATATCTGGTGATTTCAGAAGACGATCTGGTGGCCAAATTTTACATCACTGACACGTCGAAAATTTACTGATTTCTGTCAAAATCTGGTAATAAATCTGGTGATTTTATGGAGACCAAAGAATAAACCCACTCCTCCTCATATTCTGATAACGGTACTTATCTGCCCTCAGAATTGTACATTATCTGAAAAATATTACGTGCACCTTCAAACATTATGGACAGACATTGAAATGCCTGTTAAAATATTTGTAATGGGATTTTTTGCTTTTAATATTCACATGTTTAAATTTCTGACAGTAGTAATTAATCCTACATAGGCTATGGATGTACGCATATCATGAGCAATTATGAATAACTTTTTAAGCTATGAAAACATAGATTTACATTCATTTAAAATAAAATTAATTTAAAATAGAATATGATTACAATCTGGTGAATTTTGTATGGCAATTTAGAGAGTTCCTTTAGGCAACTGTGAATTGACAACTTCCATCCTGCTTATTAGCAGATAAGCGTAGATTTGAATGACAATCGCGTCCCGTGTCACCTTGGCGGGGAGGGAAGGAGGAAGACGGCGAGCTAGCCTCTCAACCACCATTGGTAATATTTTGCGTTACGTTTTCGTCTGCAAGATCTCAGCTTTTCGACACATACAGATAGGGCTTCTCAGTCATTGTACTTTTGTATTTTTACGTAGCGCTCTTAGCCACAAAGGCCATTCCATCGCTACGACCACACAATCAAAAAGTAAGGGGGAATGGGATCACGCCCTCTCATCGCAGGTGTCCCAGCTTAGTACCTGAGTTGACCAGATCCAAAGCCCCGACCTGATATTCACAAGTATAACAGAGAACACCCTACCACGATTTTCTGAGAGCCTCGTACTCGGACACCAAGCGTGTGGTCTGGCCGGGGTTCTATCCATACCCCTAAGAGTCTCTCCAGGACACAACCGGAGCGGGTTGCCGCTCACCGCCTGGTATTTCTTTGAGAGGGGGAATCTCTCCAGACCTCCTCCAGCATGCGGAGTTAACCACTGCCAGCACGAGTCCAACCTCAATGTGGTCGGAACACCAGAGGGAACCTCTGGTGGGGCCCGAACCGATCAGCCCGTGCTCCCCCTTATTTCCCATGGCACTTGTGGGTTTTCAGAGACCGGCCGCTCGACCTATGGTGAGCGCCGGGCGAACAGAGGCAGCCCCTACCACCCTGTAACCAATACAGCGCACTTTTAAAAATACTAAAAGATTGTTACAACAAAGGTATATATCCAAATCTACATTTTGGCGTAAACCTTTCGTCTTCGATTTTTATTTATTTTATAGCATAGTTTTGGCTCATTTATAACGAACGCCAATCTACCTATAATGCTGTTCACGGTGAATTAATAATTTCTAAAAGCACTGCTTATAAGATCTACTTGTATGCAAATCATGTATTCTTTCACAAAAAGGAAAATTAACATTGCCATAGGCGTAATAACTTTATTCATGCGTCGGTCAAGTGAAAATAGTGAGGTTATGAGAAAAGTAAAAATGTTACAAATTTGTTTATTCTTATACGCGGATAAAAAAAAAACTGAAAGCGAATTATTTTAATTTATAAAAAAAATGTAAATAAAATTTTAATTTAACAATACGTAAAGTACGTTTATGTTAACACAAGTATAAATCTCTTGTGATACATGACATATTTAATAAGCAACCAAGCATGTCATGCATGGGGTGATTTCTCGAAGGTTAGATTGAAAAAGTGTGAAGAAACCGCGAATAGACTATATGTATGAGACTCCAGCAATTGCACTTACAAGGGTTTTTTTTCCCTACAAGTTGATTTCAAAAGTCATCAATTAACAGCGAACCATGCACTCAAACCGAGGCACACTCGCTAATTGCCACTCCTCGCAATAAATGTTGTTTTTTTTTTGCGACTCGGTCATTTAGCGCAGACTCCGCCAGCCGAACTCCACAGGTTGCTGACGGAGGGAACGGCAGGGTTGCCAACGCTACGTGGCGGGATAGTCGAGAGACGTCAAGTTGGCGGCACGCGAGACACCCGGGAAGGACGTACCGACGACAGCAGGCATTATCGCGCTCCACCTTCGCCGCCGCTTTGTTTGCCAGGCGCTGCGCTCCGAGGAATGTGGCGGCGCGCACCGGAAAATAGCCCTTACAGCACGCACGCACGACGATAATTACAACTTTCCGTCGCGGTTCCGCTCTGCAGAAAGTGGGTGGACCTGCGGGTCCTAGGACATCCTGGCATGAAACTTTAACTTATAAAAACTATCCAATTTTAGTCCAGTCATGTTTACTTCCAACTTCCCTCAAGCCCTGTTATATTCCTCCACCTCAATACCTCATGCAAACAAAGCTCAACCAAATATAGAAAATTACAACAAAGGGACGGCGCACCGGATTCGTGCGCAGTCAGCGTAATATTATTTTGCATAAGAACTATTTCTTACCAGGCATTACCAACACATTTATTTTCCCACCGTTTTAATTCAAATTAATTATAGATTAAATCTTATAATTTCTAGTTCAAATATAAATAAAAATTAAATTTAACCAAACAAATAAGATACTTTTATGTTAACAGAAATATAAAACGTTTGTGATACACGGCACGTTTTGGAAAACTACCAAACACGTCATGCATGGGGTGATTTTTCGAAGGTTTGGTTCAAAAAGTGCGAAAAAAAAACCGCAAATAGACTGTGGTCCTCTTTTCTCCCTTTCTTTCCCGTCCAAAGTTGTCAAAATACCGAAGTTCCAGGTTTGACTCTCTTCTAGGTGCACAAAAGAGTGTCGTTTTTAATGTAAGTTTAAGTAAATAAAAGCTGTTCACGGTAGAGTGAGCACTTTTGAAAACCCTGGTAAATTTATACTTTCAACTCGTTGGTTACATATCTTTCCGCGTGCCTATCAAAATAAACACTGCCACGCGACTTTCAGCTGGTGTTTACATCAGCTGGTTCATATGTCCACAGTATAACATTAAATAAACAACAAACAGTAATAAACATCGTAATCAGCACTATAAACACGCGCGCGTCAATTTCAGGAAATAATAGGCCTATTGGTTTGTGAATATTGATTGCCGTTCACGATTCTTTTTCTGTTTAGAAGTAAATAAATGCCTTTAACTGTGGCCAATACCTCCTAGGACATAAGGAAATACGTTTGAATTTTGGTTGTCCACAGAATAGCAGAAAATTTTAAAGTTGATATTTTCTCCGTTATAAAAAACAACGCCAAGACGTTTCGAGAGTTCATCTTTAATAGATCATACTGTTTAGACGCTCGCCTGTTAACGAGACGCACACTTTTAGATAAAAAAGGGGGGATTTATTCCTTCATACAGAAGAGATCGTCCCTCAACCGATCGTTATATCACCTAAGAATTACGATTTACAACATTTACGAGCACAATTATATTGCACAAATACCTCGCAAATCAATATTTTAATTCAAGACTACGCATAAGCAAATGGCGGGCGTTACTGTTACATTACGAGTAACGAAAACAACAGTCATGAAGCTCATTGGCTGAACAGAATTGATCCAAATTTCTACAGCATACTTCCACAGCAATATTTGTCAGTCGATGCAAGTTTCGTGAAAATTCGTCCACCACGCAGTTTTTAAATCGCATAACATTGTTTCTAAAGGCATACTGCTTTGCTTACGAAAAAAAAAAATCAACTGTTTTGCTTATAAAATTTAAATACCTTCACTGACATGAACGTAACTTCACAAGAATACTAAAAACACAACACCTAGCCGATGACAATGTATTTCATGAAAACGCATCCACACATTTAATGTACAATCTAATTTTGCCAAAATTACTTAGCGTGAAGGAAGTAGTGGGAGAAAGTAGTTATTTGATATATCGGCTCATACAAATTAAACCGTTTGGACGAATACACTAAATTTTATTCTCATTAGTATACCCTACAACAAAAAGAAACTGCATTGCATATGAAAAATTTTAACTATACGACTAGTAAGACATTAAAACATGGAACTACTTCTCGTAGTTCGCTGCCAACTTAACTGTGAGTACTGCGGTAACTGTTCACGTTAAAATACATGCAGTTATGGACAGTGAATTTTTTTTTCATATGTTGATTTCAAGAGTGCTCACTTTATCGAAAACCACCTATAATATGCAAGACGTCGCCCGACCCCCCCCCCCCNTCCAATTAAAGCTGGACGTAAGAATTATAGTTTAAAAAATATTTATGTGCATTATTAGTATTCTATTAAGTTCAGATAAAATAAAAATTATAAAGGTGTTTATTATCAGTGTCTGAAAATCTGTGATTCGGACGGAAAACAACATACCCTGTACTACTGAAATTTTGTATTGAAGTACTTTGTGATGTACCTATCTGAAGTGTCGACTACAATGCGTCATAAATTAATAGTATGAATCAAAACGGGCTATAAAGAAAAATTAGTTAAAGAAAGGAAATACGTAGGGTTCTAAATCGCATAAAAGTAATCTTCGTTCTCCTTGTAACAAACCATTGACATTTATGAAAATGTTAATAAAAACTAAATTTTCAGATGACGATCTCAGCATGGAAAGGAGGAAGTTATGGAATGGCAGAGTTTCCAAGAAAAGCAAAGCTAGTTCTAACAACGTATTTGCAAGAACGATTTTATGAAAAGGGAGTCTATTGGTTTTGACCCAGCCGTAAAATGCCGAGCAGCTTATTGGCTTATCTAGTTCGGCAGCATATGTGCATCAGGTAGTTTCTTTCTATGTGTGGCGTATAATAACAGATTTACATAACATCTAAAATATAAATCGCACCTGAAAACAATACACCAATACCTGCCTTAACCGGGATTCGAACTTATGGACCCTCCCGCCGCACGGTTGAGTCCCAATAAAAATCATGTGCCGAAGATCGGCGAAGAGGGACTACACTTTGATGTGTCATAAAAAAAAGCTCCTGCACTTTACTCCAGGCGTGTTAATGACTCTCTTGCATTAATTTCAACGAGCCGATCGCTTAAGTCCTTCAACATTGCGTAATGTTTTGTCACGGAGAGGCCATAGAACTCGGGGAAATTTCCGAACAGCGTGAAAAACAAACAGAGTCATTAGGAAGGAGAGCTGAGGTTTCCGATAGTTGTAATCGTCACGAGAATTATCGACCTTTTGTTTCGACCAACTGGAGCATGCTCGGAGAGTGACTTTACTATCGTTGGAGAGTGATTTGACTATCGTTGCCGGACGTCTGGNGACCAACTGGAGCATGCTCGGAGAGTGACTTTACTATCGTTGGAGAGTGATTTGACTATCGTTGCCGGACGTCTGGCAAAAGGAGAACATCTCTTCCTTACTAAGCATTCTTTGTGTTGATAAAAAAAAAGTCCAGTTTTTTTGACCTAATAAATACAGTATCTGCCTACTTATTATTTTGATATTACTTTTTTTTAAATATATTTTAATTGTGTTGTTAACATTCACTTGATTAATAATATTAAAGCGGCATTGTTCTTTGATTAACAATGTAAATTATGTACAATTTTTTTTCCATTTACTTATTTAGATTCTTTTTTCATACTACAGCGTGTGTTTTCAAATATTTTCTTGTATAATACAGCTGCGTAAACATAAAAGTTTTTTTTTCCTGGTACTTAAACTTTTTATATTACGTTAACNTTTTCTTGTATAATACAGCTGCGTAAACATAAAAGTTTTTTTTTCCTGGTACTTAAACTTTTTATATTATGTTAACTGATCATGCACACATTATTGCATGCAACAAATTAAACTGTTTGCTTGAAATACTAATGACTTGATTAAAATATTCTTTCAATACTATTAAATGTAAAATATAATTACACACATACATCACTGAAAATCATGCTTTTCCTAAGTTAATTGATTACCGATTCTAAAGAGAGTGCATTTTCTAGTTGCTAACGGTTAAAACCCCGCTGAGGCTTCCAGGCTAAGAAGTAAATTACATATTAATGCTCTAGGAAAACTCGGTACGAACTACACAAAATTTATGACACAACTACTAACTAAACAACGTTAATCAACGCGAGTGCCAAATTATAGTATATTAACGGTTACTTCCAACTTTTCTGAAGCCTTGCTAAATTCTAATTTCAGTGTATTCCTCCGCCTCATGCAAACAAAGCTTAACCAAGTCTATAAAATCACACCAAAGGAATAGCACACCGTAATTGTGCGCACCCAGTTATATAATATTTTGCACGAGAACTACACTCATTTGCATTAAAAAATTGTCACCATCAACGAATCGCACGAGTACAACGAAGGTTTCCACACAGTGTCGACATAGTCCAACATATGTCCCATTTGCGTTTAATGCGTTTTACTTGCGCGGATGTGCACCTGGGGGCACTCACACCCGTCGAGAAGGCTCGGGTCGACCCCAGCATACCACCAGCAGAGAGGATCGTTTCAACGTGCGACAGGCTATAAGCACTTCACGGGCGTCGCTGGGCACCCTACAGGAACATATCACGGCAGCTGGAGATTCGCCTGCGTCCATCGGTACCATACCCAGGTGGCTAGCAGAGCGGGATCTATCGTCACCGCGTCCCTTACGACGTCTGCCATTTCGATCTGAAAATCGCCTTCTGCCTGGAACGGGCAGCATGTAAGCTTGCGGATTGGCGACGAGTGGTGTTCAGCGACGAATCACGTTTCTGTCTGGATACAGACAACCGCCGAATTCGAGTCTGGAGACGTCCTGGCCAAGCGCCGAGATACACACTTCATTGAGCGGCACACCGCCCCAATGAAAAGTGTCATGACGTGGAGTGCCATTTCCTACGATTCCTGGACTTAATGGTCGTGCTTGAAGGGGAACCTCCCGGCGCAGCGATGAGTACAGGAAATTCTGCGAAAATTCGCGCTTCCTTTCGTGGTGCAGCTTGACAACCCCATTTTCCAGCAGGATAATGCTTGACCTCACACAGCACGGGTATCCCTGGCCTGTCTTCGTGATGTTAACATGCTTACTTGGCCAGCAAGGTCCCCAGACTTCTCGCCCATTGAGAACTTTTAGGGTCGCATTGGACGGCAACTTCGGCCAGCGGTAACTACGGTGAATTTGGAGGGACAACTGCGCTAGCCGCGGCAGGATCTTCCTCAGGAGAACACGCGACGTCTGTATGCCTCCATGTCCGACCGTATCGCCGTCCGTCTCCGTACTACGGGTGATCCAACGTCATACTAATTGCATCCTACAAGGGTTGGTCCCCTGCAATATATGCTTGGTGTGTTCCATATGTTTAGGTTTTCTTTATACATACTACCATGTCCTGTGCCTGCATCCACTTACGTACCCCTGCGATGGCACCTTCACTGTAATCAATTTTTTTGTGCAAATTAGTGTATTTATTTTTTTACTAGGCATTACCAACAAGCCTATTTCCTCTGTTTTTATTAATTTTAATTGAAAAAAATTAAAAATACTTTATTTTATAGATAAAATATTATATAAAATGAGTTTAACCAAAAATAAGATACTTTTAGGTAATCAGATTTATATAATTCTTATGATAAATGCTATATTTAGGAAACAACCAAACACATTATCCATGGGGTGATTTTTCAAAGGTTTGATTGAAAGAGTATGAAGATAGTGCGAATAGACTGTAAACATTATTGCACNTCCATGGGGTGATTTTTCAAAGGTTTGATTGAAAGAGTATGAAGATAGTGCGAATAGACTGTAAACATTATTGCACTTACATCCTCTCCACTCCACCAGTCAAATAACAACCGCGACACTTATTTGCCTCACAATTTTGGGCCACCCGTGTAGTTAGAATAAACAAATTTTCTGCTGCTACACAACAACATTACGATTCGCTTATCATATGAATACCATGAACATTTTTGCAAATTACTACGATCTGCCGCAGAACCTTAATACACATGTGCGAAGTTCGAGCGAAANAATACCATGAACATTTTTGCAAATTACTACGATCTGCCGCAGAACCTTAATACACATGTGCGAAGTTCGAGCGAAATTACTTATCTTGTCGACTAGACCTAGAACACTTATTAAGAGACCTGCACAGTTTTTTTTGCCCACAGTGTAATAATTTTGCAGTAAGTAAAAATTAACAATTTCGTATACCTAATGAGAACTACCAGTAAACTCGATCTAAATAATGCCAAAAAATGTTATAAACAGACATGCTTTGCTATTTTTGCCATTTTTATCTTAATCCGTATAAAACAGAAATAAACCAATTCGATGGTCATACTCTGAAACATTACAACATAACTTTTAGTACGCCTATTCAACAAGTGCTTTCCTTAAAATATGGACTCCTGCAGGAAGGAATTATTCATTAGAGGTTGATTCCCTAAAACCGAGTAGAAATGGAATCAGCTACATCTAAAGTTCTCACCAGCAAAACCAATCTTCCGCTGACATTGTTTTACATGCGGATTATGTGATGGACGTCGTCTAGATCAAAGACAGTTAGNGATGGACGTCGTCTAGATCAAAGACAGTTAGTTTTGTACACTAGTAACTGACCACAATTGTATCAATTGTAACCTTATTAGAATATGAAGATACAAATTGATGACAGCCAACATTATCACGCTCAAGTTAAACCAAGAAAAATTTTAAAAGTGAATAGCATAGCGTGTGGATGCGGGCAAGAAAAAACAAGGAACTGCCAGAGACATAAAAAAAAAACCTTTTTAAAGGCAGTTTTGCGTGGTAAAGATTCGCTGTGTAAACAAGTCCTTCGTGGGCGAGCTGGGTTCAAACATGGAGGAGCAATAAAACAGACAGAAATAAAAACCGCCCTTTAGCGGCGGAGTTCACTGGACCGGAATACATTCACAGTCCATGAATAAAAACTCAGTCTTCTTTTTACGGGGAGAATCCACCGATGCTGAGAGCACAGTCTTCTTTACAAAATTGGGGATAAGCGTCGTGATATCGATCTTAGTTACAATTCCAGCAATAGTTTGAAGAGCTTTGGCCTCCGTAAATAAGTTTCGGCAACGTTACTGTATGGGTAATACGTCTCTGATTGAAAAGAACCTCATTTCGTTGGATGGAATTGCTTCGAATAAAATGATAGCTGCGGCAAAGTGCGAAACTCAAAATCTTCACATAATTTACTTATAAATTTTCTAGAGCCTTAAAACATAATTACTGTACATTTGATATTCCTTTCACTTGGCCACATACAATTACACAAAGAGTCTGTATGCCTCTATTTTGTTATTCAACTCCTTCCCCATATAAATTTTCCCATAGGAAGTTCTTGTCACCCCACTAATTTTTGTCAGCATGACCTACAAGCATATGCTATACCCCACCCCAGCAAAGGAAAACAGGCTAACGTGCCCTACCGACATCACAAGCAGCCCTCTAAATGCCACCGTTCAAAATTTTGCTTACAGAATTTTTTGTGGGGTAAAAATCTTGCTTACCACTAAGCTACACGGGGGCCGCAGTGGAGCAACAGCTAGGGCGTTCGCTTCCTACCAGGGGGAACCAGGTTCGATTCCCGGTGGGCGCACTCCTGGATTTTCGCACGTGGGAATCGTGGCGGAAGATGCCGCTGGTTGGCGGGTTTCCTCGGGGATCTCCCGTTTCCCTCGTCCTTGTATTCCGGCGTTACTCCATATTAACCTCGTTTCACCATCATCGGCTCTCAAGATCTCGCTGTTAAGAGCCACCCAAACCCCAAACCTCCCCACTCCACTCCACTCTACTGCAAACAAGCCTTTATCAGAGTAACCCCACGTCAATGACGTGTTTGATCTCCAAGTACCGAGTGTTGGCTCACATTCGGGAGTGGTTTCTCGACTGTGGTTTTTCTTCCCCCTCCAAGGAAATACTCCTGCATTTACTGAATTATAATGTTTCAGGTGCACCTGTTACAATACGGCAGGCTGTGGTTTTCTGACCCCAAACTCTTTTGCGCCTCGATGGCCAAACCTTCGTATCTCAAGAGTTTCCCTGCCTCTTTAGTGACCACATTTCGATCAACAGGCTCGGCAGCGTCTCGCGTGGCAAAGTCTACAGTGAAACACTCCCTCCCTGCCATGCTGCGTACCGCTCCGTCAGGCCATTTGCGAGAATAGCCTTGTCCCATACATGGTTTTCCAAGAAAGTCCTACTTTCTCCTCTTTATCAGAATTTGTATTATCTATTTATGTTTTGGACAGTATGCAATAGACAAGGAAATCTATTTAGAATACTATGTTAGATACCAGTTCTTTTATATCTAAATACTTTAATAACTCAGGATCTACAAAATAAAATAACAGTATGGACAGTACAAGATAGCATAAGTGATCATAATAAGATAATCTTCAAAATAATAATATATAAACAAAAAGAATATGTAAAAAAGAAAAGGTTACACCAATATGTAAAAAACTGGGATATTGTTAATAGAGAGTTGAAAATGGAAATTCATAATCAAAACAATCAAGAAAATGTACTTACAATGGAAGATAAGATAGAGATAGACAAACTACAAGAGACTCTAGTAAGAATATGTAAAAATCAACAAAATATTATGAGAAATAATAACAGAGANCTTACAATGGAAGATAAGATAGACAAACTACAAGAGACTCTAGTAAGAATATGTAAAAATCAACAAAATATTATGGGAAATAATAACAGAGAAAATAAACAAACAAATTGGTGGTGGAGTGAAAAGTTAACTCAAATGAAGAATAAAGTCTACAATAAACATAGGAAATACAGAAGTTGCTGTCAATGTTTAGCAAAACAAATTTATAAAGAAGAATATAAGAATATCAGAAAACAATATAAAATAGAAATTAAAACAAACATACATAACACCTGGACCAGATATATATATGAAGAAGCTCATAAAACACCATGGAACATAATCGACAAAATAGCCAGAAGAAAACTAAAAAAAACAGAACCAATAAGTAGTGTTAAAATTGAAGATAAATACACAACAACAATTCAAGAAACATACAAGACATTAATGAATGATTTATTACCTAATATCGAAGAAAATAAAACAGTTGAAATAATAATACACCAAGAGGAAGAAAATACCAATACAAATGAAATAACTATGGAAGAATTGGAAATGGCAATAGACTTATGTAGGCCAAAGAAAGCTCCGGGAATAGATGAGATTACTATAGAAGCTATAAAATTAACATGGGACGAAATTAAAGAAACCCTTTTAAAAATTTTAAAAGATTGTTACAACAAAGGTATATATCCAAATAAATGGAAAAATGGGAAAATCATATTCATATATAAAGGTAATAATAAACCAAAAATTAACACCAGTTCATACAGACCGATATGTCTCTTACCAGTAATTGGGAAAATATATGAAAGGATAATATACAAAAGGATAAAAAAACAAGTAGAGGAGACATTACATACAAACCAATTTGGATTTAGAAATAATAGATCAACTGAAATGGCAATAGGAAAACTAATTAGGATAGTACAAGAAAGTCAAAGTAAATATATCCTAGCAATATTAATGGACATAAGCAATGCTTTTTCATCGGTTACATGGTCTGATATAAAAGCAAATTTAAATGAACTCACAATTGGTAGGAAAATAAAACAAGTACTATGGGACTATTTAAATGAACGCATGATAACTATACAAGAAGATCAGATATATATACAAAGAACTACAAACAGAGGCTGTCCACAAGGATCCGTACTGGGACCTACATTTTGGAACTTGGTCATTGATAAATATATAATACAGAATAACAACAATAATACAAAAATTTTAGCATTTGCGGATGACTGTTTGATATTGATAGAAGGAAATACAAGAATAGAATTGGAAACTAAAGCTAAAAATATCATGCAAAACACTTATCAATGGCTTGAGAATCATAATTTAAAACTATCTATAAATAAAACTCATGCAATAATGTTAAAAGGGAACCTCGAAAGAAGATATCCAATAGTCAACTACAATAAGGAACCAATCAGATATAAAAAAAGTGTTGTATACCTAGGCATAACAATAGATAATAGAATGAACTTAATGCCACATACTAAATATATAACGGAAAAGGTAACAACAATTTTTAATAGACTAAAACAAATAATTTGGAACATATACCAATATAACAGCAAAAATAGGAAAATTATATACCAGTCACTCTTTGTAAACATAGTACAGTATGCAAGCATAGCTTATGAAACAAGACTGAATAATACTCATATAAAAAGAACATTAAGGGCAGCCCAGAGGAAGGCATTAATAAAACTATCAAATTTAACCCCAACAACCTCATACTATTCAGTTATAACAATAAATAAAACAATACCAATAGATTATAATATCAACAATAGAATAATAATCTATAAAATAATAAATGAAGCAATAGAACTGGAAAATAGAAACGATACCTACAGGAGAATAACAATGGGGAACAGTATATGGATACAAATAAACAACGGAGATGTACCTTTAAGCCTTAAAGAATTCAAAAAACATTTATATAAGGAGAGTATTAGAAAATGGCATCAGGAGTATAGTGGTGATGACACAGCAGCATTAAATTTGAAGAAATATATAGCAGATATAACTGAATGGTACAATTATGATAGCAAAATTAAAATACTAACACTAAAAGTTATAACGGGGCATTGCCAAATTAAATCATATTTAAAAAAGATTAACAAAATAGAAGATGATACCTGCCAATGTCAAGAGAATGCACAAGATATAGATCACCTATTATATGAATGCCGAATATTTAACAGGGAAAGAGCTAAATTATTGAATAAACTAAGACAGAAGAATGAAACATGGCCTTTACGATTATACAAGATTTACGATAATGAAATAACAGAAGCAATTAATGAATATGTAAAGGATATGTACATTATAACTAAGACAATGAATGATGACTTAGAAAACTGATGGGAATGTGTTAAATAGTAAAGAGTGAATATAATATAAAGAAAGAAAATAGGATAAAAAGAAAATAGAAGAAGTGAGGAAGAAAGAAGATTGAAGAAGTATAACTAAAAAACCAACAATAACTGGTGATCTGGGATAGGTTGGAGAGAGAACTACTATAACATTTAGGCAAAGGAAATGAAAGGATGAGAGATAGGGTTATGTTTTGAGGGAAGTTGTTGTGATTATGACTAAGATTGCTAGGGATTGATTAGGACTGTAATTTATGTTACAGGTTATTGCTGTAGCATTGCTGTTGTAGCATTGCTGCTGTCATTGTTATTATGGCTTGGTGCATTAATTAGGTAAATAAATAAATGAAATGAAAAGGGAAACATGATGTTGTGACCAAGACTGTGTTTGAAGGTTTGATCATGATCATATATGTGACTTATTGCTGAGAGATATTGTGGTATTTTTAAGATGATATAAAAGGGAAATATTATGACTGTAACAAAACTGTGATTGGTTGCCTGATTATGACTGTAATTGTGATCCACTGTTTAACAGTGACAGATTGTAACTCGAGTTATTGATACTGCCACTGTTACCATAAAAATGACTAATGTACTGTAATTATATAAAAATTATAATATGAGAAAAATGGAGGGGATGTGTCACATCTGATAATTGTGACTAAGATAGAGTGTTATTAAGTGTAGTGGTGATGAAATTAATTGTAATTAGAGTTATTGGTTTTGCTATTATTACTGTTACTGTTATGATTTATATGATTGATGTATTGTAAGATGTTTGTGTGTATGAATGCATTTATGTGCAGGTATAGCGGTTGATGTATGGATATGAATGTACATGTAAACAAATAAGTTAATGGGTAAAAAGGACAGTGGTTTGGACAGGACAAATAGAAGTTTAAAACAAAACTTAAAACACTAGAATGGAATCCTCGGAAGGCCAATAGGCTAAGTGAGGTAAAAAGTAGTAGTTGTTGTTGTTGTCGGGGATTATCG
The DNA here is from genome assembly GCA_002778355.1 of Clitarchus hookeri. NCBI lineage: Eukaryota > Metazoa > Arthropoda > Insecta > Phasmatodea > Phasmatidae > Clitarchus > Clitarchus hookeri. The sequence goes on from NQII01000259.1 coordinate 292,119, forward strand.
GTTGGTTCCAGAGTGTGGTGATAAATGTCCTTTGTCCTTAATGTCGCCACTGTCCCTCAACTGCCATGCCATATACTTTGCTCGTATACAAGTGGAGGTAGTAACACATTTGGTTGTATATTCTAACTAAGTCTCTCCCAGTCAGTACTGAACGACCTGCCATTACACGAGTTTCTTGTTACTCTCTACATATTCGACACAAGCCATCATTTTCAAATTGGAGTATTTCACTCCCGCAAGTTTTGTGCCCGTATCTGTACTTGTATTATTATTATTATTAGTACTATTATTAGTACAACCCGTAGAAGCAGATGTACTCGACTAATTAAGAGTCCACTCATTTTTCTTAGGTAGAATCACGCTGAAATAACGGTGGTTTCCGCTGATTTCGAATGAATTCCACGACCCAGGAAGGAAATGATTCCAACTTATTAGCCAGTCAGTAGCTGCATAATAATTGTGTTGTCAGCGAGTAATCGTTTAGCAAATTGTAGCAACCGATTCAGCATTGGAGTGTTAAATATTAATTTTACTGAAACTGGTTCACGATTATATAAACAATTTTTAATCAAGTTTTAAAAATTCCCTGCTTGTGACTTTAAATTTTTTTAAATATATAGACTGGCATGTGTATGCTTATTAATACAGGCAGCGAATTATAAACTGTAATTCTAAGTTTTAGCACATTGGTAAAAGTGAATTGTTTAAAGAAGCAGGTGGCAGGTGTAATGGTTTCCGTTTTATTTTATTAACATTAGCGTAAAACGGGGCGTGTTTCTTAAAATCTCGCAGCGCTACTTGATCAAATTATACACAGGCGGCACAAGCAAGAAACCACAGAGGGCTCTCGCAAGAGCCCAAGTAACTGTGAACGAGTTATACCTACTATCTATTTAAGGGTACTACCTACCGGCCGGCAGCTGCGGCATTTAAATAGGAAATCCCATGTTCAAGAAATTTCGCCTCAGTGCGTTAATTTTTAAGATAGGCGTTACAAACAAAAAGTATTCTTCACGAATTTTTGAGACGTTCCCTACAGGCGGAGCTGTTTCCGTAGCCTGTTTGCAAGGAATCTTTTAAATGTATGTTTTAGGGAAAAGTACACACGGCCTATCAGTATTGAAAATATACGCTCGTAGGGTTCTTCTCCTAAAACACTCGCGAAGAATACATTTTCTTTGAAACGCCTATCTTTAAAATTAACGCACTGAGGCGAAATTTCCTTTAACATGGGATTTCCTATTAAAAATTTCGCAGCTGCCAGCCGGCATGCAGTGCCCTCAAGAACCAATTTCCTCGAGTCTTGAACACGAACCTGTACTATCGCGGACCAGTTCGCGTCCCACGCAAGCGCATGCGCGAAACGTACGCGGGCGAAAGATTGGTCCCGAGCTATCCGATCTATTTTACGGCCGGATCCCCAAGTCCGGCCGACGTCCAGAACGAAGGACGTGCAGTTGCACACCCACGATTCTTCCGCTGCAGAGAAAGAACGGCGGGGGCGTGTAATCGGACAAGGGGCGCGGGTCCCGCTGATCTCATTACAGTGTTCGTCCTCCGCGATCGCGGAGAGCTTTGCGGGGGCGAACCCAACGAGGGCTGCAAGCGTTAGTTCGTACGCGAGGGCGGAAAAAAGGATGTTAATCTATTGGTTGAAGAACCGGGAAGGTTGGCAAGAAGGGGGCTGTGTATCAGTATTTACGTAGTCTGTAGGTAGAGAAGAGCGTGGGAGAAACGATTTACAGTGCAGCCGGAGGGGAACGAACCCACGGTCTTACGAAGAAGAGTCAGTCACACCTCCGTATAGCAAACATGCTAGGTGACGACACAAATATATGTGAATTCGGATTTTGATTGGATCTCCATTGCTTGCAATGATACGAAAAAAAGTAACCAAAAAACGAAGAACATAACATATGGACGAGAAATATAAACATGTAATTATATAAATAAGTACATATATGGAACAAGAGACGACAATCAAGTTAGACAATAAATAAAAAAATAAAACAGCAAAAAAAAACGACAGGTGCTTGTGGTTTTTTGCTGTTTTCATAAATGTGCTGACTTCTCTTTTTTTCTGTGTCGCTCTTTGTCCAACTGAATCGTCGTCTCTTGTTCCGTTTATGTGCTTATTTGTATCATCACATTTTTATTGCATTTGTGTTTCTCGTCCATATATCGTGTTCTTCGTTTTTTGGTTACTTTTTCGTAGTCACTGTAGGCAATGGAGAACCAATCAAAATCCGAATTAAGTTTCACCACACCATTTCCATTAAACTTCTGAGGTAACAAATTTTTTTAAAATGTTTAATGATAACAAGAGAACCCAGGACCGTAGATTTCGCGAATTAATGAGGTCCCACGCTACATTCCAAACAATACTCAAGAATCACAGACGTTCCGTACCGGAGCAACTGAACCCTTTTAGCCCCACTTTAATTTACGGTTACAGGTGTTGCAAACAAGGCATTTTATGACGCGATCAGTACTTGAGTCGACAACACTTTCTTTTCGTTGTCACAGCCAATACGCTATAGGCTATATGTTCGCCTACAGTTACATGAACCAATTATGCCTTAGACCAGTAAGACGGTTTGCGAATCATTTACCCACAGGTGAGATCATTGGTCATTCCGTGTGCAGTAGAGACCAAAAATTACCTATGCGTGCGTAACGTACAAAATTGTGTACACTGAGTCTGAACGGGTTAAGGAGAATCGCGAGCAAACATTTTCAAACGCCTCAAGGTTACGTCAGACCTTAGGTAAGCATTGCGTTAGGTCCTCCGGTGGGTGCGAAATGCATTCCCGGGTAGTTGGGATGTTTCGCAAGTGAGATCTGTAACAGAAGGGTAGGTATTATTACACGCGATGTAAGCGAATGGATTAAACTACAGATGCCTCCTTGTGATTTTCTCCTTTCTTCTGAGTGAACCGCGCAGGAAAAACTCTGGAAGTGTTTTTTTTATCATTTTTACATTGCTTATTTGTTAATTGGATAAAAGTAAAAAGTGGTGGCTGTGGATGATGTGGCCTATGTGCATACGCGCGAACACTGACTCTACAGAAAATGTTGGCTGTACCAAAACATTCTGCGGTGTTTCAAAGCTATGCAAACAATTTATACTTAGTAATTAGTGAAGTATCCTATAAATATGTACCACTATACCATATAGCCTACGCATTTTAATTCAAGATTTGGACACCCCAATTAGTAATATGTAGGTACACCTTTTTGCTTCCAGAAAATTTCCTACTGCATTCCTCCAACAATTTCTAAAAAAAAACCCACTCATTTATGCACTGACCCCTAGGTAACAATTTTGCCCACTAGGTACGAGTATAAATGCATCAAATATGGTGGAAAATCCACTGAGCTGGCAATACTGGAAATTTTGAGGGTGCAGTGTAGCGGAAATAAAATAGCTTATGTAGTCTATTCACGGTTTCTCCACACTTTTTGAAAGAACCCTTTGAGAAATCACTTCCTGCATGACGTGTTTGCTTCTTTCCGAAATATGCCATGTAGAACACGCGTTTTATACTTGTGTTAATATAAAAAAAAAACCTTATTTTCGGTTGAACTAAATGTTTATTTGTATTTTATCTGTAAATAATAATATTTCATTTATATTTAACATGAATAAAAACAGCGAGAAAATACGTGCGTTGGTAATGCCTAGTAAGATATAGTTCTTATGCGAAATATTATTACACTGAGCGCGCACGAATGCGGTGCGTTGTCCCTTTGGCGTAATTCCCTAGACTCGGTTAACCATTGTTTGCACGAGGCGGAGGAATGTCCTGGAAGTATAACTTCAGCAGGGCTTCAGAAAAATGGGAGGTATCCGTGAATGGACCGTACTGCGCAAATCCCAGCTCCTTCGTAGCCGATCAAAGGGGAAGAGACGCAAGTGCTGCTACGTCACGTATACGCCAATACTATCACACTGACTTTCGCAGCCACAACCAATCAGCGCATGCGGTGCCACTCGGGCTGGCCAATGCGCGGGGGGCTTATAGTCGCGCCTCCCTGCTGCTTTCGTAACTCAAGTTGTTATAGAAGACCGAGGAGTAACAGCCGTTAAGTGGATTCACGGCATGTCCGCACCTCTAGAGATAATTAAGGCCCTTCATGTATCGCGGAGAGCGTAAGCAGGCCCCTTATCACCTCCGGGTCGGCTGCGCACAATCGCCTGGCAACTACTTCGTTTGAAACGATAACGGAGTGAACTCACGCCGGCCGCCGAGGAGAGTGCGACCACATATCTGAGCGATAAATCAGCGGCAACCGAACTGGCTGGTCGCCCCACGAAATTAGCTGCCGGTACTCGCCGNAGGCTCGTGCTCAATTTCGTTTTTATTCTGTCACCTTTAAGATTATATATTTACGTTTATTCTTTAAGATAGATTTTCCACATTTTGTGGAAAAACAACGGGATAAGATCCAGACTAGTAACTACGCATGCTAAACGAAGAAGGTAATATTTCCAACGCCACTCTCACTTCATTACGGTGGAACAGAGTTTCGCAAATACTCGGACAGAAGAGTAATGTACTTTAACCACTAAACTACATATTGTCAAAAGATTTGGAGCGTAAAAAATAAATTACAAAAACGAACTGTTTAATTGAGTGATTTCAGTTTTAGTACACAAAAAAAAAATAACAGAACCATAGTAGTAACTACAACTTGAAAGGGGATTTCAATCTGTCACGATACTCTGGAACGGTTATCAAAATGTCCTAACGTATGTCTCACTTCGATACCGAAGGATGTAATCTGATCATAGGATTAAGAATAAAACTATGTTTGAAAANGGGGGGGGGGGAGGAAACTGATAATCTCTGTTTATAGGCCGACACGATTGAAAGAAAAAAATAGTGTAAATGACACTGCATTAGGCTTAGTTAGCAAAACTTTATTTTATTATTTCAGACTATCCAAAATCACTCCTGGTGAATGTCAGATACTTCCTTGATACAATCATGGCCGTAAACCCACGCCATACTACTGACTAACCAAGATATGAACTCACCGTCGACGAGACGTTAGGCCACTACATTAGAAAATATTTTTATTATGAGTATGTCAACTTGCCAATTGTTCTACAGAAGAAAACACCGTGACAAATGTATAGGTTAATAAAAACTGCTTCTTCCGTTCACGGCCGCCGTGATCGCTTTCGCATCCCGTTCGCCTAGTAAGGAGGCCAGAGTGATGATTGTTCACGCCAGAGTTCCCGACATGCCTCGGCTAATGAGTGCCGAGAGATTGCGTGGTTCGCTGCCCACTATAATCGGGGAGGAGGGGGGTGTCATATCTTTACTAGCTCTGGGCATAGCTGTGTCACATAAAACATTCAAACGCATACCCCAGCCCTAGAGAAAAAGACGTTTAATTTTTTTCATTGTGCCGATAGGTTTCTCGGCACGCGGCAACGAGGAACAATTTAAACACACGCGACTACGAGAAGTTCTCGGGACTGTGCGGCTTGATTACAAGGCGGTTGGGATGAATCGTAGAGGGAATACTCCACGTGTTGTAATTGTTGACGGTTTTTTTTTTTGCAACTATCACTAGCAAAACAACATCGATTATATTTGAGGTCAGAACACTGTTAACGCCAGCACGTGTCTGAACGTTCGCGCACTTCCTCTGACCTACGTTCCAATGAAACTAGAATATATCGAAGTCCCGTCAGAGCACTTTGCCCGAATAAAAGCGTAGGTCATCTGACAAGCAAAATGTAAACAAACATGTTCATCATTGCCTGACAATGTGATCTCGACATTTTTTATTGGCGACGGGTACATCAATGTCGGGGACATGCGCTGAAAAGTAAAATCGGTCTACGTCTTCTTCAGTTCGTGGGAGACACAACCGGGTCTCACAGCAGTAGCGAACCATGTACGCTAGAAGACGTGATCACCACGTAGTAAANTTTTTTTTTTTTTTTTTTTAGCTCTTTCAAGGTCACGCCCGGCTATAAGAAATCAACGCTACGGCGATGGAAAAATAGCTCAAAAAACATTCGCGTGTGTTCTGTTTCTTCAGAATTTTAAGCGGTGACTAAAGAGTTTTGATACAGAAATATTATTTTCAGAAAATACACGGACAGTATTGTTGCTATAGCTTATTACGTTGTTTTACAGAAGAATAAATATCTTAAACAGAGGGCTATTTAAAGCAATTTTTGCTGACTGTCACACTTTTCAAAGATCACATTTATGTTTCAACGACCAAATTTAATATTCGCAACAAAATATCAACTTTCATTTGTGTCCTAGCAAATTAATTTACATTGAAATATTATATATATACACACACACATATATATTCCAAATTAGAATGGACGCTGCTTACAGTGAGAGCCATACGACACATGGGAATGCCTCTGAAGTGCGACCCCAAAACACACTACGACCGCTGTAGACCGGTGCTCTTCTCGGAGTGACGGACAAGTTAACAACTACTTTTCGCCGTTTTGCCGGCGCCAACCGTCCATCGCGGCAGATAAGGTGCTCGGCGGTCGCACAAGCTAGAGTCGCGCTCATCCTGTGCGCAAAAGAGAGCGTCCTAAAGCTCAAACTTTTAACCCTTTTGTTAAAATACACACCCTGCCAAATATCACTGAAGAGTAAAAAAAACTGGCATAGGCGTGCGTATGCAAATAACAGAGGTATTGAAGCAATCAGAGTAACGCGATGCAGTCAGCAACTAGATCGGTTACTGCTGCTACAATGGCAGGTTATCAAGATTTAAGTGAGTTTGAACGCGGTGTTATAGTCGGCGCACGTGAGATGGGACGTAGAATCTCCGAGGTAGCGATAACATTTGGATGTTCGCGTACGACCATTTCACGAGTGTGCCGTGAATATCGGGAATCCGGTAAAACATCACATCTTCGACATCGCTGCGGCCGGAAAAATATCGCGAAAGAACGGGACAAACGACGACTGACGAGAATCATTAAACGTGACAGACGTGCAATCCTTTCTCAAATTGGCGCAGATTGGATTTGTGGACTGCCCTGCAGGATTCATGGTGTGAATTGCCTCCTGCATACCTTCAGACATTAGTCGAGTCCATGCCACGTCGTCTTGCGGCACTTCTGCGTGATCGGGGGGACCCTACGCGATATTAGGCAGGTGTACCAGTTTTTTTTGGCTCTTCAGTGAATTTCAAAATATAAAATCATTTACGATTACAAATTATAACTTTACTTGTTATAAATAAACAGTTCCATAGAAATAAAATTTACCACCATAAAATTTTGATATCGTAGTCGTTAATAAACTGTTCTGTTGTCGCCGCAGGTTTATATCGCTGTAGTTACACCTAAACCAATTAATTCAAATTTTTCTTAGAAATTATATAAGTAGTCGCCATATGAAGACATTCTCGGCCACAAATTTGCGATTATAGTTATACTCGTTATAACAATTATTTAGGAGAATAAAAAAGTTATTTCAGTTGATGAAGATTATGCCAATATAAGTGTAATTGTTATTCCTAAAGTAGAAATAATGTTGTCAACTGTTCAGCACGAAATAAAGCATAAATAAGTTTTGATCTTTTGCAGTTTTTATCAAAATTAGTGCCTGCTGTTTCTGTATCTGATTATGGTTTTAAATATCAGTTCAACATTTCTTAACCTGGAATACCTGATTCTGTAATATTTGGTTTTCGTACTATAAGCGGTTCAGGGTAAACTGAGCATTTTTAAAAACCCTGCTCAAGCCCTATTTGTATGCATATTACGTTTTTCTTTTGCCATATAAAAAATTAACATTGCAATTAACACAGTGTAGCTTTAAAATTATTATAAAAGTAAATATTTACCAATCTGCTCATTCTTACGTTTGTATGTATGGAAAAAAAAAACCGAAAGCAAAAGAAACAATTTCCGTATCCACAAATGTTTACCCGGCACTTTTAATTCAGCGTTAAGCAATGAAATTACTTTCCCTCCGTCGTAAGCAACATTATTGGGAGTAATGCCGGTCACAGAACCCGTTAAAATATATTCAGGTAGAGATAGTGACAGTTTTTCAAACGTTGATTTCAAAAGTTTTCAAATAACTGTGAACAGCTTATGGTAAAAAAAAATATAACGTAAATCAACATATTCGAGTTATAGCATTCTACAGGCAGTGCGTTTCTCCTAACATTCGGTTGGAAGCAGCAGCTAAACGGAATGGGAACGACGCCATGAAAAAAAAAAAACAGAAAACGAGTGACGTATAACGAAAGTTGGCGACATATACTCTGCTTCATAATGATAGAGACAGTCTGTGGGTCGTAGGCGGATACCTATCCTACTTGTGGGTCTGTAGGTGCACACCTCTGCCCTGCCGAGCGAAATTCGCGGTTTGCAGCACGGCTGCTTTTTTTTTTTTATTTCGCCCCAGGATAAATACAATTTCCCTTTCCGCTATTCATTCCACCGCAGCCCTCATCACCATTACAGCGTTGTCATCCCGCCGCGCGGCATGCATCACGGTTGGCCAACCTGCATACTTGTGGTGTCATGACCCTTGACTGGGATGTGACAATTTTATTTAGAACGCAGTGGAAGGCAGGAAGCAGTTTCACTTTTACAACACACGCAAAAAAAAAAAATAACAACACAAATTATTTTCTGCGGAAATGCTTGCTTACAATGCAACACAGTTACTGGCAGAGAACTAAATAAAGTCCAGAGCAAACTTCGTTCTACAATAAAAACATATTTGGTATATTTGTAAGTCGACAGTATTTTCTTTACAAACCACTAATACCGGAACAATTTTTTTTTCAGAATTAAATTAGAACAGATGAACAGACCACGAGCATGGTAACCTACTTTTAGTTTTGGCACGGGAATTTGTACCGGAGCGTAACCTACTTGCGAAGACAGTGCTTCGTCCTAGACTCGCTTATCTGGCTTAGAGATTCGATTCTAACAACCGAAAACCAATTTATGTCGCCCATAAATGCCGTAGGCCACTACTTGTGTCAACAACTTACGATAAACATCTACCTGTAAAAAAACTGCTTTACCAAAATTAATTTTCAAGTAATATATCGTATACGTTGAACACGTAATTATTAAAGTGAAACCGATAGCACAACATGACAGCAGTTCATAAAACCAGTTCAGAAGACTAAAGTTTCGTATACTACCCTAGGAAACGTAAGTTACATGTAAGTGAGGTTGAGCCAGATAGTCCGCCACTCCCACATTAAAATAAGAAAGAAAGAAAAATTCACGCCGCCTTATTTCATTTGTTGACGCAAATACATCATGAACTCTCATTTCTGTTTAAAATGACTGCGACATATTTGGGCGGCGTCCAATACGGGAGAGGCGAGGTGAAGATGTAGAAGTGACGAAATGCAGTGATGGGGGAAACGGGAGAACCTCGAGAAAACCCAACGGCAACGTCAGTCCCGTTTTCCCACAAACAGAAATCCGAGTCTGACCCCGCGGGGAATCGAACCAGCCAACGCGCTGCCTACGCTGAGAGGCTCGGGGACATGAACCTCGAACATTTTATGTTAACGCCTATTCTCGCCATGCCGCGAACGAAACTTACATTAACGAATACTTACCCTTCAATCGTTATTCATTTTGCACCTCCACATGTGCGTGTCCTATCGGACGTATTCATAAAATGTGCACATGCCTATGTTATGAATTTAGTATCTATATCTTAATAGGTTCGGAAATTACAGTCAACTATACTTATAAGTAGGCTTAGGGCATACTTGACTCTGCGGTCTGTTTCGCTGTCGGGGGATGATGCCTATGTTATGAATTTTGTGGCTGTATCTTAAACGGTTCGCAAATTAAAGCCAACTAAACTTATAGGTGGGCTTAGGACGTAATTGGCGCGCGTGAGGTGCGACTCTAGACTATTGTGCGTGGGCAGGCCTCGCTCCGTGTCGCGCAGGTGGAATGACAGAGCATGAGACTCAACCCCGCCAGGGCACCAAGTGAAATGAGACCAGAAAGAATATGAGAAGATCAAAGTGGAATGACAGAGCTTGAATGTCAGGGTAACCCTCAAAACCTCAACCCCTATTTTCCCAAAAGGGAGTCACTTAGCCACATTGTGGGGTCATGCTATTTTCGGACTGAGTGACTCATATGAATTTTGGTAAGGAAAATATTTGCGTGAAATTTTACTGGTTGAGGGAAATTCGGGAAATTTCGGGCGTTTTTGAGGGGAAAAAAGGAGAATTCCGAGGGAAAAAGGAAACTGACCGACGTCGGCAAGAAATGGCAGAGCAGGAGGTTGCTGCGTAACGTCATCCAAGATGGCCACCTTCTTGTCTGCTAATTAATAATCCGTCATTGGCAAAGACGAATATAGCCATATGCTACCTCTACGCAGAGAAAATATTTATGTTCCCTTCCTTGATGGATTGACGTACACAAAACTCTACTAGAGTGAAATCCAAATGAGAAAATAATGTGCAGAAGACCAACACGCGTCGTGTGAGTCGGGAGAGTCCATTGCCGCTGCACGAAGGGGTGGGGTTGTTCAGTTCAGTAGTGACAGCCGCTGCTCCGCGCGTGCATATTACCTGTCGAAAAAACGTAGGTCGCGCAGCACNGTGAAAGGGGCCTGAAAGGGTTAACAGCGCGGTAGTAGAGAACGATGTTATCAGTTTGGCGTGTACAGCTCCAGCAGTGTCACGTGGTTTCCCTCCCTCCAGTGGCAGGCGCTCGGGAGGGCTCTCCCCTGCACTGCCTCCCCTACCCTCCCTTTCTCAGAGCTGCGCGAAGATTATTTTCTTTTTTGATTTCAGTTGAGAGATTTGGGCGGCACTGAACAAGGAGGTCTTGAGATCAATTTTATAATTTTAACTTTACTATACTTAAAGCTATTGCGTTGGTGGTGGCAATAATAAGTACAAGTGTATTAAATATATATAATGCGATTCAGGCAGCGAGTGATGCATGACAGGCGTTGCAGAAGTATGGTATAAAACACATGATTAAAAAACGATTGGATATTTCGTTGGGTCTTTCAACGTTTAGTAAACGTTTCGTATCCAAAGACGAGTTTCAAGTTCTCATTTCAACTCCAAGGATTGTTTTTGACCGTGAAAATAGGTAAAACGTGCGTTTTCAGAATCCGTTTCAGCTGCTAAATTGTCTACGCAAAAAATTCTGAGTTGTCGGACACGCATCATACAAGTTCAGGCGAGTCACTGACGGAAAGACTGCACGCCAGTTGAGCGCCTTTCGCGTAGAGGTGACGAGGCAAGTGATGAGTGAGCAAGAGTCGGCCTTACAGCTCATGCGTTTCGAGGCGTCACGTCGAACGTACGAAATAGCTACAGGTAGACGGGAGCCTTAAGAATGTTCAAGAGCAAAAAAATTATTTTCTTTATTTTTGGGGTATTTTATAAGTCCGTTTTATTACATCAAATAGTACTTTGATAAAACTAACAAAAATCATGAAAAATTAATTTACAGAAATTGATGACGAAAATACAGGAGACTCTCATTTATATGTATTGGCATACAAACTAAAAAATGTTGCGTAAATATCATACATATTTGGATACAGTTCAAATTAAATGTTAATGATATTAGAATAAGATGAAATTCCATGGAATTTCTTCTAGTGGTTCGGCCATAATTTTATTTAAAGTTTCACAATAAATTTTAAATCCAAAATAGCCAGAAGTTATAACCCCTAATTGCAGGCAAACAAAATTCCACATTTCAAAGAAATTTCTTTGTCGCGTTACTAAAAATTCAAAAAACACTTTAGCTGAAATCGAACATTGTGCTCGTATACCTTTTTGAAATTAGTTTGGCACACATTTTAAGGATGAAATGCTGATAATTATACTAAAAATGTATGCGGGAGTTTTTTTTAAAACTGAATTGACATTTTTATTAAGTAATTAATGATATTGTATAGCAAAATCGCAAAATATCTTTAAAAAGAGCAGAAAAAAAATTTAGGCGCGTGAACAGACTTAAGACTCGACTTCACCTCTTTTGCAGAAATTTTTCGTTTTCGCGTCATAATTTCGGATTCAGAATAATTAATGACAGTGTACAATTATAGAAAATTAACACTTTTACAAGTTGTTTAATCGTTTTGTGCGTAATTTAAATTGTGTGTATATATTGTTGTAAAAATACAGGAACATATTTATATGTTATCAATAAGTTCCTGCCTTTTTAGCAAGAAAGAAATAACACAAATTGAAAAAAAAATATATATATATATATATATAAGTATTAAACAACTAATAAAATGTAAATGTTTTATAACCACGCATTTCCAATAATACCCAATAAACTGAAAATATGACACGAAAACACTGTTTATACAGAGGCCCGAGACAGTTGAGCATATTGTCACTTACTTGATATTGTGTTCTCAGCTGATGGGAGCGAATTTCCTGTGTAATAAATCACGCATTTTTAAGTGTTAGAAAACTAAGTCGGAAAAATTACTTAAACTATATTATTATTTGTGAGCAAAAAAATGTATATCCTAGGTGCTATAAAAGCTTTTTTTTTTTTTTTTTAATTCCTGTACACCCATGTACCCGAACTTTGCTTAAATTTCCGTTCCTAAAAATGCGCTGTCTTTGCCGAAATATGCTTCCAAAACACGAAAATTAATGCACTGTCAGCCAACCCCTAAACTCTTTCCCATTGGCACCAAGGCGAAACCGGGTTCAATCCCCGACCGGGGTCACTCCCTGATTATCGCACGTGGGAATCGTGCCGGACGATGCCCCGCTGGTCAGCGGGTTTTCTCGGAGACCTCCCGTTTTCTCCTGCCCTTTCATTCTGGCACTGCTCCATACTCACCTCAATCACCGGCTCTCAAGACCTCGCCGTTGAGAGCCGCCCAAATCTCTTCACTCTCTCACATTTGCCATAGAGAAATTTGATAACGGCCAGCTTTTCAGTGGTTATAACTTTTCATCATTTTGCATATAATTCAGGTACCTGATGCTCCAACTGGAATATTTCCCAGAATACTTTCAATAAACCAGTGTTTCAGCACCGCATTCAAAAACTTCAGATGATGGACTTTTTTTCATTTTTTTATTTTTTGTGAGGGGAAATGCAGCTGCAATTACTGGTTGTATTCAGTTACCCGTTGGATAATGGTTCGCGATAAGGCATTGTTCGGTTATAATCTAAACTTTGTTGCAGAGATGCCTTATTATCTTAACTGTGCATATTTGTTCGGCATGTTTTCCGTATTTGTACTCCGCAGCTGGGTAAGAGAAGAGCTCCGTTACCCGGAAACAAAGGAAGTATATACGATAGCGTATTTTCCATCATCTTGCGTGCCACAAGCTTCCGGTCTGATTATATGAATACGATACCTCAGGCGCGTTATTTCTCTGCACTTTTTTTATTAGTGTGCTGACGTGACGTACTGGGACTGTACTAGCAGAATTAAAAACATCTCCTGATTGCAATCAATCACGAATTGATTGTGATTCAATTGTTTCGAGAACTGCTGAGTCGGTTCCGTCCATCGGCTCTCAAGACCTCGATGTTAAGAGCCGCCCAAATCTCTTCAATCCACTCCAATCCGATTCCGTCCAAAATTACTTCACTAATTTCACTCCATGATAATGTAACTATACGCAGATTTTAGTTAGTAAATTTTGCCATGTTTACAAATTTACTACCATAACATTCATCATCTTCAATAAGGCATACAAATTCTTACAATAGGACTGTACTAAGTTAGCACGAAAATCTTAAATATTACATAACAAAGAAGTGTACCAGATATTCTCAGGATCACTATGTTTTCCAATAAGACTTGATTCTTTCAAAGTCCGGACAAGAGAGCTCATATTCTTCAAAATGTTTAAGTTCGTATCGTGAGTACGCGCGAACGTCCACTTAACATATCCTGTGGACTTAAGTTTTGAGTCGCTTAACTGAATCAAACTTGACTAAAAATCCCATTTGCCACCTTAAACGTTACTAAATATTGACGGACACAGAAATTTCTTTTGAGCTTGCAACAGTTGAGGTATTTGAGATTTGGTGGAAAATGCGTGACTTGACATGCTTAAATTCTTGAGGACGAAATCGGTGAAGAAGCGACGATAAACAGCTTATTTTACAGTAACTTCGTAACGGAGGGACGGGAGAAATAAAAGGTCTGCCACACCGCCTTTTCTGTTTGTGAAAAAACTTAAGTATTGTTTCCAGAAATATATGGCAATAATAATTTTACATATGGCGGAAAAATACAGAATGTGCATACAAGTAGAAGGGCTTTAAAAAGTGCTCAGTTCACCGTCAACAGCCTGTAACATTGTATTGTATATTAAATTACTGTATACTATAGGCTATTAACGGCAAAGTGAGCACTTTTTAAAGCCCTCTCAATTGGAATAATAGTAAATAAATATATCTTATTTTAGCCTTACACGTTAATTTCGAGTGCGGTGGAATATACACACTGCGATTATTACTTACATGGCAATATTTATTTAAAAAGGTGGTTAAAGGATAAGAAATGGCTGCAAGGAAAAAGTAACTAGGGCCTCAAAAGTGCTCATTTTGCCGTTAACCGACTATAACTAACGGTATTACGCAACGCATTTCTCTAAAATTTGTTATATACAGAAATGTTATTACTTTCACATTTCCCCCCCCCCCCTTTTTTTATTGAATTTTCTGTGAAGTATAAAATTTCAATTATATAAATTTAATTGTTTCCTCCGAAGTGTAAACATTAATCCATTATTCAGTTAGCTTTTGAATTAATTCGTGTGCTCTCCTTCTTGCATTCACATTCATCGATTTCATTCTCGTTAATGTACTAAGATATAAACACACATAAACACTTATACACAGCAACACATTTCCATTATACCTGCACAAAAAGTACATGCGAGCATACATAAATATATATAGACTGATTTTCTCTACGGTTTAGAATAGCATTAAGGTAACTAATGATTGAATAATTCCATAAATTCGTTCATGTACAGAGAATATGGGTTTATTTGTGAAAACCGCATACAGAAAAATTGACTAAACGTATATATACAGTTGTTGATGTGAAATTTGAGGCATAAGAAAAGTTCTTTATTAAAAATACCAATGCCATTTGTAAAAATCTGAGAATAAGACGGCTGCTAATGCTATTTAGTTAAGGTATCGGTGAACTTTCTTTGTGGCTATAGCCACGATCGTCACTTGTCTATCAATGCCCTTTATGCCTTGAGTGAAATCCGAGCCAGTTTCGATTACAGCATTCTGCACAGTTTATTCTGAATAAAATATTTCCAGGGTTTATTTATTTTAATTCAATGTCAAAGGTTGCTGGACCAGACGACGCAAAATCCGCAAATGATTTGAAAACCTTTTGTCGGAGTAGATCAGACTCGAACCCTGGCAGCAGGCGTGGGTTCACAAACTACTGGCGCAGCATAGCCTTTACGCACAGCCAGTGAACTGTCNCCCACGTATCCTGTTAGTGCGTTTTTAGATCTCGGCCATTTTTCCAGCTACGTTACAAGACTTCAAAACAGTGTTTCCGGCGTGCTCGATGTTTTTGAAATTTGCATTCCTAAATCGCTTGAGGTGTGCCTTTATTTCCGAAGGTAAACAAACTGCGAATACGCGCATCTGTTTCGTAAGAAAATGCGGATTTCGAAAAAAAACCGTAAAAGACCCGGCGAAGTCACGTAAGCGAGCTTCTAGCATTCCGCACGCTCAACGGCGCGGAAGCACGTATTGCGCTACGGCGGCAAGTTCAGCACACGCTTCATCGCCTGCACGTGAGAGCAGTCAACTGGCATACATCTTAACAAGTAGCAACCCATTCATTTCATAGGATAGTAATTTCCACCCACTTTATATGGGCTTTTAACCATTCATTTCAGAGGATAGTAATTTCTCCCCACTTTATTTGGGCATTTTAACATCCGCATCTTACAGGTAACCTCCCCCCCCCCTTCCCCACCAATTCTGAATTATTCACAATATTAATTCTGCTAAGCTTTGGAAAAAAAAAAATATTATTGTGATTTAAAAACGAGTGCGTAGTTCAGTCGTGTTTGCTTTGCTTCGTAAGATCGAAAGCTAGTTGGGTCTACGGATATTTTCGTAATTTTCTTTTTTAAAAACATAAACAAGCTAGAAAAACCAATAATCCAATATTTCCCCTTAATCAGTGGAATTCCGTTAGAGTTATAGGGTGCCGTACGTGTCATACTGTTTCGCGCTCGCTGATTCGCATCGTTTGCGAGAGCGGAAATGTGTGAAGGTCACGCATGTAACCCAAGAGCGGGCGGCAACGAAGACAAAGACCGGCTTACACTGGTTTGCCGCCGTGCGTGGCGCAGCAATAAATCTTTTTGCGGCTCGCGCGCTCCTGACTTTCAACTGATCGAATTCCCGCGTTTGTCTTAAGAATGTTCTGGTTTTGATCGTCCTTGCCCCTCTCAGCGTGACTCGGGGTGCGGGGAATATTCCAGATCTTGGCTGTTGACACTATAAAAGGGCGGCTGACCTCCGAGTCAAGAGTTCATGGGCGTCGGGGAGTTTGGGTGATCGTGCAACGTTGAGCGATAGAAGAGCGTGTGCTGACTGCAAGCACCGGTGCAGTGAAGAGTGCGACTGCCAGGCGGGACTACTGGGCTCTGTGCGTGAGTGAAAAACACTTTAAATGATGGCAACAGACGGAATGGACACGTATTAATGATGAGTGTGAGTTAATTGACTACAACCAAACAGAGACATTGAGAAGAACTTTAATTAGAGTTGAGTTAGAGATTAAATATATATATCGCGCTCAATGAGAAATAAAAAGAGTAATAGTGGAGATACATCAATTAATGCTGTAAATAATAGCTGTGCGAATAAATTTAAAATCAAACTTAGTTATTTTATTTGTATTAAGACCTCCATCCCTCACGAACACGGATACGCCCCTCAGGCGTCCTGTAACAATATAAACCACTTGTGCACACTATGATGCATGAAAATAATTCTTAATACGCCCGTTTTGTCGATTTTCACCAGCAGTCCCTTTAGTTCAATTTTATACACTTGGTTACGCTTTGTTTGCACGAGGCGGAAAAATACGCCGGAAGTAGAACTTTAGCAGGGCTTCAGAAGAGTTGGAAGTAACCGCGAGAGTGGACTGTACTACACGAGCTCGGTAGGATCCATTTCGCTTGCTTGTTTCGCTCCTCGCGTTGTTCTTCTCGCGCGACTACGCTCGTCCATCACGTCCGGGAGCGACAAGCGACAAGTTAGGGTCGCGGTACGTCGCGCGCATTCGTCGCTTCCGTCGTCGCCGTGGGAAACGATTTCGAAACCCGTGCGCAAAGCGCGCGGTCGAAGAAAACAGTCTCTCTGGGACACACGTCGTGTGTGGGGCAGAGTGCGCGTGCGAGCCCCCTCCTAGCGATGTTGGAAAAATATCGATACGGAAATGACATATAAAAGATATATCGATATAAATCGTAAGTATATTTCAACGATATTTTATCGAAATCGATATCTTTTTCCAGGTATCGGAAATAAATATTCAAAAAAATGCTCTTTCAATATTCTCTTTTGAATACAAAAATTGAATAAAAAATATTTTAATGTTTACTTTGGCAACATGCACCAAAAACTGGTGCCACATCTTTCTGCAATGCGCTGTCTCCTCAATTCGTAATATTCCAAGCAATTTTACATTTTTGTCAAGTCCTTTAACACATAAGGTATCAGGTTCCGATGTACCGAGAATCAATATTTTTCTTTCGATATTGGTCTATCGTTTCGTTAAACGATAGTTTTATAAATAACCATTATAAATAATATCTATATTTTTTTCCCCGACATCTTCATCCGTACTCTCTCCGTGTGCCAACACTGGATTGCTTTTCCGCCAACATGACTATATAAAAAACAAACGTGGATAGGATTAGATGTTAGAACATTGTTTGTGTATGCTAAGTGCTTTGAGATGTTTGTACACATACCCTAACCTATTTTCAATAAAATAAGATTAACTAAAGTTGGCCAAAGTAATTTATTCATGTAAAAAGCCAAGTTTGTTGCAAATTCAAAATGTAAACAAACACGTTCGTCATTTTGACCATGTGACACTGACAGTTGTGCAAGCGATGGACGAGTCAATGCTGGAGAAATGCGCAGACACGAAAATTGATCTACAGCATCTAATAGTCTACATCGCAGTTTTAACGTTCGTTTCCCGCACGCATTATCCAAGTTCCCTACAAGCTGCGATGACATTTTAATCACCGAGTTTCGAGGCGAATGTGATCACGCGTGCACGCAATCACATATCGCCTACGAGTTTCCGTTCGTATGGGCTGTTCAGAGTTATTTGAGTACTTTTGAAATAGATCTCTGATAAATGTAATTGCCCTTACCTGTATACGCATATTTTAAGTGGCAAGCGCCCAGTAACAATAGAGGGAAAGTAGTTCCATGTTTTAACATTGAATTAAAAGTGTTAGGTAAACATCTGTGAAAAATGTATTTATTTATTTTTCTTTCTGTTTTTTTAATGCACTAAAGTGTAAGAAGTGACAAATTAATATAATATTTACTTTCCTTACATTTTCATACTTTTTCTTGGCCAACTCATGAATAAAGTGACGAGGCGCATGCAACGTTGATTTTACATATGGCGGAATAATACACGAAGTGCATACAAGTAGATCTTGAGCGGGGCTTTCGAAAGTGTTTAGTTTACCGTGGACGGCCTATAGACACGAGACACGTGCGTTTGTTAGGAACGGTGGCATATTTACCTGGAGAAATTCCCGAAGCTCTGTAAAATATAAAGTGAACTATTCACCCGAAAACAGGAACTGAGTTTCTTCTTGTGGCCAGCCATGATTACTGCTTATAAATACAAGGTGACGGACAGTAATTTCGTTGTTTTTGGAAGCAGTAGTGGCGGGTTTCCCAATATCCTGAGCATGCGGAAACGGGGACATTACGGTTAAAAAAAACACAAGGGGTCGTATCGGCCAAATATGGATACATCGCAGCTATCATTAAATTAAGACCCCACAGCTTACACGTTCGTGGTGCAACATATAAAAGGTTAAGTACAAAATTAGAATTGAATAATGAAAGGCGTGCACTGAACTTCACAAACTTCACGTTTGAGATTTAATTGGAACCATTTCCATCACTTAAAAATTATTTCCGGACATGCTTACTAAACCATGATGTAATTAAACTACACGAATTTTATGACATTATAATTGCCTATCTGCAAATGGGCAGCATATGCATATAAATATATAGGATTTTTAAGTCAGTCAGAGAAAAGTAGGAAGGAACAATCTTAAAAGGCTATTAATTACGATTTTTTTAGAAGTAATAAATTAATTACTGTGCTTGTATTTCTGACGTCGTAGATTTTAAATTTTTATTGAGACTAAGGAAAATCTCGGAAAGTTAATTGAAAAAAATTTATTTCAGTAACGGTACACGGGAGCGTTGTTAATTACTACACGTTATTCCAAGGGGCAACGCGAACACGAATATGCATCAAACGTGGCCTCTAGAATGTTTTCTGGAATAAGTATAGCCCAAAGAGGGGTAGACGAATTCCCCGCAGATTGTTGGAAAAATAATAATAATAATAGAAAACTGGTTCTGGTCTCTCGGAAGGAGGGGGGTGGTGATAGATCACATTGATCACCCCCCGTAGTTAGGCCACAGCTGATGTCTTTTAAACTTCACTTCGTCATCGATTCCCTATAGTCCATTCACGATTACGTATGTCGAACTTTTACGAAGCCCTGCTCAAGTTTTACTACCAGGATATTCCTTCACCTCATGCAAAGAAAACTTAACCTAGTCTAGAAAATTACACCAAAGGGACAACGCACTCGGTGTAACAATATTTTCCATAAAATGTGTTTCTTACTAAGGCATTGCCAACGCACATATTTTCTCTCTTGTTTTTTTTTTTCCTTCGTATTAATTATAAATGAAATATTACAATTTATGGATTAAATATAAGTAGAAGTTCAATTTAACCAGAAATAAGGTACTTTTTTTGTTAACATATATAAGAAACAACCAAACACGTCATACATGGAGTGATTTTTCTAAGGTTTGTTTCAAAAAGTTTAAAGAAACCGCGAATAGAATACAGCACATGCGTCCTTTGATACATGTTCCACGCCAATTTCTGTTGAATAATTATAATGTTGTTAACGAATTAATACAGCACTGACATATCATCTTCTGTAACTTCAAATTATTAACGGCCCTGCTTACCAAGCCGCGAACTTCAAATGGGGAATCAATTTCAAACGAAATTCCTTCTCATTGCGTCAATTTTAAAGATAACTGTTTCGACCAAAACGCATTTTGACGCAACTTTCTCAGAAAATATTGCTACATAAAATTATTTTAGAAAACAGTTGTTAATTAATTTTTTCTTTGCTATGTGTAAATTTCAACATTACATTTTACATAAAATATATATTAAACAAAACAATTGACCAGATGTCTTGACGTAGCAAGTAGGTAACGTGACGGATGTTACCGTAGGCAAGCGGGTTTTCGCGAGGCACTCCCGTCCCCCCCGTTCATGCATTTCAGCGCTGCTACACCTTTACAGAGCCCACCATTAACTCTCGACTAATTTACACACGCACGAATACACACACGCACACTTAGGGACCTGCGTACCCGTGAATGAAAGGGGCTTACATAGACTCGTAGGTAGTTCCTCTAATATAAAAGGACTACATATCGTGCTTTGGGGTTTGGTTTTGAACAGCTGTTATGATAGCATTTTGAATCGACCGATCTAACTAAAGCCTCAACTTTTATGCACGAAGGCTACCAGCAAGACTGCTTACCGTCAATTGGGGTTAATATGGTCGCGTGGGGTGACTACGGTCAAAAAAAGAAATACAATGAAGAGCCAAAAAAACTGTTACACCTGCCTAATATCGTGTAGGNTTCTCGTCAGTCGTGGTTTGTCCCGTTCTTTCACGATCTTTTTCCGGCCGCAGCGATGTCGAAGATGTGATGTTTTACCGGGTTCCCGATATTCACGGTACACTCGTGAAATGGTCGTACGCGAACATCCAAATGTTATCGCTACCTCGGAGGTGCTATGTCCCATCTATCGTGCGCCGACTATAACACCGCGTTCAAACGCACTTTAGATCTTGATAACCTGTCATTGTAGCAGCAGTAACTGATCTAGCTGCTGACCGCATCGCGTTACACTGATTGGTTCCATACCTCTGTTATTTACATACGCACGCCTATACCAGTTTTTTTGGCTCTTCAGTGTAGTTGTAGGTTAGAGAAAAACCTATTCTTTGCTCTTAATTATATCCCGTATATTTTCATATATTGAGAACAATTTATTGTAAAGAAAATTGCTACCATATTATAAGATACGAGAATCTCATGCTATTTCTTTGTTCTGACCAGTCACCTATGTGACCACAGAAACCTCAGTTGACGGCACGTGTTAAACCAACCTAAACACATAGCTAGTAAATGGCGCCGTCGCCCATGGCTTGCCCGGACGTCGAACACAATACCTTATCCGAGGGTGACTCAGCAACCTGACCCAAGGAGCTCGTGCATGACCAAAAAGCGACGTCGAGTTAAAGCCAGTCCATCACTTCACCAGTACGTGCTTCGTTCAGTGCTGTCCATTACGCGCGTTCGCGTCGAACTCAAAAGTAATTAGTTATTTGATGTTTACGGTGCGATGACAGCGCCGCTGCGACGGTTAATAAATGCCAATCGCGCGATAAGTAATTTTGAGCGTTCATTAAACAAACCGGTAGAAGGGGAGAAGGGGGAAAGCAATCATTATTTACCGGCTTTTGTCGCCAGCGGGGAGGACACTACAAAAGGTCATGCCACCGCACATGTACAAAATTATAGTCACTATAATCGGTCGGCGGGGATTGATAAATCATGGTGCGAACACACAATGCCCAGGAGCCAATTGTTAGACGGCTGGGCTATTTGCGGAACACGAACAGTAAAAAAAAAAGTTACCATATCGGTTGGACCCTAGATGACTGGAAAACCATGGCTTGGTCAGATGAGTCCCNCGCTCGCCGCTGTATTGTAAACAAAGGTTTGTCGATGCGTTTGCGCAGTACAGGCTCATCCCAGCCCGTCGCGTCGTCGTAGGTGAGAAAGTGTTTTGCAAACCGCCACAGTTCAGGCCTATGTTCTGTGCATGCGAATGCTCTCTTGAAATTTCGGATCCGCAAGAAATGCGTTTTAGGCTTTCCGTCTCACAGAAAGGCCTGTAAATTTCGCAATTTTCATTCTGTGGCAGGATCGACTTCAAGCACGTGTACTCTATAGAGTTCCTCGTACATGATTTTACCACGAGTTGTTTTGACACACCTCGGACAACTCTTCAGCCGGTAATAAACGGGTATAAACCTAAAGTGGCATGGCGTGAGCTGGTATGTCACATTTCTTTCATAATTTTTCAGGAGAGCACATTAAAGGTTCGATGAGCAGTAATAAATCAGGATTTAGTTGTAGTAACGTACTTTATATTGTGTGAAATATATCATGTTTATTAAACAAACCTGCTGAACTTATCACACAATTGTATACAATGTTATACCATCCCGCAGAATTGTGCAAAACAACGTATCATGTTTGTACCAGTGTGAAGTTTCACAAATCACTTAAAATTGACATGTCAGCTTTTGATAAAAGCTACATTTGAACATATGCGTTTCGTTTAGAAATAATGTCATCATATACCGTCTTACCAAGTTGAACAAAAACCAAAGCTCCCACCATAGCAGCAGCCAACGAATAAACAGTTGTGGCTCGAGTATACAGAACTGAGAAGCCTAAGCTGCTGACATATTAATTCGTGAAATTCACGTACCTCTGATGATTACAATGGAGTGTGAAGCAGCTGTTTACCATATTAGCGCTAATTAAATGAGTCCTGTCGGATTCTAGCCCACCTTCCATGTCCCTTCAATAAATCAACAACTTTTAATCAGTTTTGTAAATTCATATGTAAACTAATATCATTTTTTAAAAACTTGAATGCAAAACAGTCTTACATGTCTCAGAAAAACAATGGAATCACAAAATGCCAGAAAGCATTCACAATCACAAAGACTGGAAATTTTCGCAGATATATTTCAGGACAAACTAGACTCAAAGCACATGTACATTTTAGTATCTTTCACAATCGTACTATCTGGCCTGGCATAAAAGTGGCTGCTCACTGGAACAGCAGCCAATGAACAGATAGAACGAATTTTCCCAGGTGGTTTCTCCATCTTCATTCCAGGCAAAGTTGGAGCGCTTCCTGGAAACAAATCTTCCCAGTCCTCATGAGCTCAACACGGAATTAGAGATTAATGATGCTGAAGGCACCCCCTCCTTTTTTTTTTTTTTTTTACATTCCGACGTGATGGGCTTGGATTGGTCATGTATATATATACATACGTTTAAAAAAAATCTGACTAACATATTTATGCATACAAAATAGTCGAGTCGAGGCAGTGAATAATTTTCAGATTCTGACAATTATGTTATAATTAAACTTAAAGAGAGGACACCGGAAATGTAGTAAATAAATTAGAGAATTTTGCATGTTTCCGTAATACTCTATGCACAATTTTGGTATAAATTTAAACAAATATTTTTTTCAATATATTTTTTTAATAAAAACAAGAATTTTAAAAATTAACTAATAAAAAAATATTTTTGATTTAACATACCATATGCCTATAAACCAATATGGCCGACGGCTTCCCAGAAACAAACATTTATGTACTTACACTGTTTGTTAAATTTTTAAATTTATAACAGGCACAAAAAATTCGATTCTTGAGAGCAAACTAATAATTTTTAAGTCGTGATAGCTGTACAGAGACTAAGGAAAAAATGTAGTATAATACAAAATGTATACAAAACCTGTTAAACTTACCATTGGTAACATAGATAAATATAACTCACTAAAAGTACAGAACAACAAATACAATTTTAGTAACGAACATCCAACCCAGATAATAAATAATGCGTAGATCTGCTTGCGCATCTGTTAGACTATAATTCTTTTTGGTTAAAAAAAATTCTGAGTGCTTGATATAATCGCGACAAACTATTAACTATGTGCTACATTTTTCCATAGACTATAAGTCTAATGCAGCCGCAGGTCACCATGAAAAAGATGTTAAAATCATCGACGTGATTTGTACAAGTTTCTGTTATTTTGATATTCTAAAAAATCATAAAATAATATCCAATCATTATTCATCATATTTTTTTTTAATGAAGGCACTTAAATATCAGGCAAAATTTAACTTTTAAATGCACAGCATATTTTATGATGTCACACTCGAACTTCAAGAACAGAGTTGTCACTAAATTCAGATTTTGTGTCGCCATTTTTCGCGTTATTCATTATGTAATATATTATTTATTTATTTATTTATTATTAGTTTAATTTTTTTTCTTGGTATTTTATTTATATTCAACGATTTAATTTATTTTATTGAATATGAACTTTTTATGATTAATGGCTTTTCTAGCAATTCCAGTATGCTTCTACGATCCTAGCTGCATGCTGACAATAATTTTCCCGTTCGGCATTTGCAACTGTACGCAATTCATCGACGTTCTGCAGCTGTAAAGCATGTATAGTCCATTCACAGTTACGTCACACATTTCCGAAACCCTGCAAAATTTCTACTTCCAGGACATTACTCTGCCTCATGAAAACTAAGCTTATCTAAGTCTACGGACAACGCACCGATTTTGTGCGGATTCAGCTGCAATGATAATTTTTCATGAGAACTATTTCTTACTAGGCGCTACCAACAGAAGTATTTTCTCACTGTTTCTATTCGTATTTTGTTATGAACTAAATATTATAATCTATAAATAGAATACATGTAAAACTCAAATTAAACGAAAAATAAGATACTTTCATGTCGCAGAGGTATAAAACGCTTGTGATACATACCATACCTAGGAAATAACTAAACACGTGATGCATGAGGTGATATCTCAAAGGTTTGATTTAAAAAAGTGCGAAGAAACCGCGAATAGATTATAGCGACCATTCTCTGCAAGTATTGTGTTGTCCCGAATCAAACGCTTCATTTAAGCCCATGCCAGTTCGATCACCTTTTACTTCTCGCATGCGGTATATGTAAGCAGGCAATTGTATGACGCAATGACTGTATAACGCACCTAGTTTTTATAGAAAGATTTTTTTCTTTAGGCAGATGTTTTTCTGTAAGTTGATGAATTGTTATGCCGAAAATTGCCCTATGGCGTATGTGTATATGAGTTTTTAGAGAAAGTAATTCAAAATTTTCCGTCCGACTTATGGAAGTCTTATGTATTTCTTTACATAAAAAGCAACAATTGGCAGTGAACAGAGTAAATATGTACACTTTAATTTACATGCATAACCGACTGACGTTTGTTAACTTTTTCCATTTAGATATAAACGCCGTTAACTCTGGTATAATATAACGAGATCATTATATTTATTTACAGTATGTCGTGTCTTGAAAGTCACGGGTGATACGGAGCAATATTTACATCGAATCGAGATAATGTGGAAGGGTACGCAACGATCCGAAAAAAGGAGCTACTCAGAGAATTCAAAAGTGCTCACTTTACCGTGAATAGCATACATTACGTAATATGAAGATTTTTTAAAATAAAAATTATAACTACCCTTTTTTTTCCTGGGGTAGTTTTAGCTTCGTTTGGCTTCTCTCTGCTATGTTTTTCGAATTCGTGAAACCGATCTCTGCCTTACACCTGTAGTGTTACCACAGGGAAGATAGTACGCAGAGGTGAATTGGCGTGGTAGTTCTTTCGATAATGGCGCACCCATTTCCTGATTAGTTGCGCGGGGCTCTGGGAAAACGGGCTTCGTGTCTGACTGGCTACGGCGTGGTGCGAAACATTCCCTTGTTTAACTGGGCTGACGGCTGGCTATCAAGCTATAGCCCATTCAATATTACTTGAAACTTTCCCGAAGGCTTGCTGAAGTTCTGCTTCGAGGATATTCCTCCGCCTCATGCATGCATACGAAGCTTAACCGAGTCTAGATAATTACACCAAAAGGGCAATGCACCTCGTTCGTGCGCACTCCAGTCTAATAACATTTTGCATTAGAACTATTTCTTAGTAGGCATTACCAACACCTATTTCCACTCTTTTTTTATTCATATTAATTATAAATTAAAAAATAATAATTTAATAGGTAAGTGTAAATGAAAGTTAACTAGAATAAGTCACCTAAAACAAGCATAAAACGCTTGTGATACGCAGCATATTTAGGAAATAACCAAACGCCTCATATACGCGATGATTTTTAAACGGTTTGATTCTAACAGTGTGAAGAAACCGCGAATACATACTATAATCTACACGATGTGTGAACGTCGGAGGATGAACGCATCGACGCGACGTGTTATTCGCAAGCGCATAGCCTCTGTAAAGGCACGGACCAACGCGCAAGAGGGGGAAGCGAAAAGTGGACGCGAGGAACGCCAGGCGACTATACGATCTTCGCAAAGAGAATAGACAAGGGGAGAGGGGGGCTCGCGCGACCGAAGATTACCGCGCCGCAGGTGATAATTACAGCGGCTGCTGCGCTGTATCTCGGGTCAGGGACCGGAACGGGAAGCGAACAGCGGCGACCGTCCCCCCCCCCCTACAAACCCTCCAGGCAACACCATCTCCGCTGGCAATAAGGCACCGCACGCGCCCGACATTTCCACGCCGTCGGCTGACGGAATGAGACCCCGCGTCGCACGCTACCCCACCCCCCCCCCNCTGTCGGCGACGCGAATAACGTCCTCCGAGTTTCAGAAAGATGAAGAAGGGATTGCGTCGTACGAACCTCCTTGGCCGAGGTCGCCGAGGCCGGGATTGTCGTGCCTTCACGTTGCGCTTTCGCGTGCACGTAAAACGCGGCCTTTCCTGGTTGTTAACATGACGCATCACGTAAGCACGCCAACTTTTCAATGCTCCAAAAATTTCTTGTCATATTTCAAATTGAAATCCTTCAAAAAAATTTTATAAGATAAGATAGCAAAAATGTGGCACCAGTAATCCATTTAAACTTTTCAAACAACTAGATGGCCGTAACCTCCATAATTAACTGCACGTGGGAGATTCAGGAATGTTTTTTTTTTTTTTTTTTTTTTTTTTTCGTTTACATGTGCATCAATTGTGTTATAGAAAAAAAATTAAATACTCAATGCAAACATTTTTATACTACTACGAAACAATTTCAAAATTCTGGCAATGCTTAAACTCTCTTAATAGTTCTGAATTTACAAATAAAATACAGCTCCGCAAATCTTGTACTTGAAGGCTGTGAGTTATAAATAACTCAGGGGTTCTTTGTATGCAGTATCCCCGCTATACAGACGTACATACATGTGTGCATGATAGCCCCCTTTTCTGACAACCCAAGTATTAACAGCTCAATTACTAAACTGTATTTTTTCATTTCATATATAGTTCAAGATGTAGCCTAACTTCTATTATGCTTTCGTCCTTCGTTCCGAGAAAAAAATGACGAAATATGGGCGAAGGGAAATGTAACCAGATGACAGTACAAAAAAAAAATTTCTCCTCGTTATAATTGTTTCGCAAAATCACGCGGTAGAGTCACGTAAAAGCTAGACATTGATGAGCTTTTCTTCGTGTGAACGAGAGTTTTACGTTACGTGAAACAAACGTGGCAGGTCTCTAAGGCAGACAAGGATCACGCGAACGTGTTACGTGGAAGGTCTTACGTGAAACACTAAGTTATCGTAATCCCGGTCTAAGCATCGGTTCACGATGAATAAAGTGTTCCTAATGAACGTGTGCGTTTAATAGTAGCTGTATAAAAGTAGGCATTCTTTATGGCATGGTGTATATTTATCGTGTACGTAAACAGCCTTGAAGTATACGATGACCATCAACAGTGCCCTAATTAATGTCTACTTCCATTTTGATATGTACACGTTCGTCACGTACAGGTTTTTCGTCGTTCAACGAGCGCATAAGACACCCTCGAACAGAGAGTTCCCGGGTTCAAATCCCGGCTATGCCACAGATAAACGCTTCTTTATTAAGGTGATGTAAATTGTATTTGGTTTAGCTTATAATATAAACCGTCCAACGACCAGACACTGCATATTTGAAGCAATCACGATAAATACCCATAATTAAATTAACGAACATTCGATACAGGAGGGGGGGGGGCAGGAATGGGAAATCTGCTATCCCGGTAGGCTGTTATGGTTACTCTGGCTTTCAGTTTGGATCTGATCGAATCTACCGATTCGTCGACAATCCTTCCTTGACAGTTACGCTCAGCGGATGTACCCAAATTGTTTTAAAATGTTCGTATATCATAAGTCAGACGAATTTTAAAGTGTTGACAGCACTAAAATTAACTAATCAACACGTTTCAGGTGTATTCATTGGTAATTTCCTTTTGAAAAGACTGCCTGCTTACATCCACGTAAACTTAATTGCCAACTTGAGAATACTAGAAGGAAACAGTGAAACAAAAATGTCAAAGTGCCGCCCAACCGACATAATACCGTCAAATTTGATAGCAGTATCACGAAACCCGTACTTTCCTAGAATGCTAAATTTACTCAAGTAAAAAGGTTTTTCTTATGTTGTACTGTTTTAATGAGTTTAACTTTTGGTTTTCAAAGTTACTGCTTTCATATTAGATTTATAACTTTAACTACAAGTTCGTGATTGACAGATGAGGAAAAGCACACTTACTTTTATTCTCTGCAGTCTAGGAAGGAATAAACAAAATATGCTGTCAGTTCAAATTGCATGAGATCATCCAGCGCATATCATGTCCATGTCCATACTTTAATATAAAAATTAAATTTAATTATTCTCGCGTGAAGGTGCTGCGAGTGAAGTAAAGATTTCCAAATCGCTTCGTTAAGTAGGAAAGTCGAACAAAAGATCATGAATTTCAGTTTCTCAACTGATGGCACAGGTCACGCTAAAAACTCGTTTGTAAATGAGAGAATAATGTTCGAAATGTGTGTTACTGAACGTTCGTATCTACGCTCACTTATCTAGATGACATGCCATCGCAATTCTGCCCAGATAAACTCAGCAAGATGTAGGCCAACAGTTGAGTGAACTCCTTGAGTAGTAGGGAACGTTCTGTAGCGAAATACCGTCCATATTGGCTGAACCATAAATCCTGCCATTACTACGGAAACAAAATGTGGACGTCAAATGCTTCCTCGACAGTTCGCAGTCATCGGAAGGATTTCGAGCTTAATATGAACGACGACACATTTTTTAAGACTGCTCACGGTAAACTGAGCACTTTTGAAAGCCCTGCTTATAATGTACTTGTATTCATATTATGTATTATTCCACCACATGTAAAATTAACATTGCTATTATCCGGATTACTATATTCATGCGTCGGTAAAGTGAAAACGTGGAATTATTAAAAAAGTGAACACTTCACAAATTTGTTAATTCTCACACTTATACGCATTAAAAAAACTTAAAGAAAAAAGGAAATGATTTCAGTGTTGACAAATATTTGACAAAAACTTTAAATCCAACGTTAAGAAATGGAACTACTTTCTCTACGCCGTTACCAACTTTACTGGGCGTATGCCACTTCGTGTGACCGTTAAAATGCATGCAAGTGAGGGCAGTGACATTTTTTAAACGTTGATTTCAAACGTCCTCAATTAACCGTGAACAACCCATATAGACTATTCACGGTAAAGTGAGTACTTTTTGAAGCCCTCTCATTGGGAATAATAGTCAATAAATATATGTAATTGTAGTCTTAGACGTTAAATTTCGAGTTCGGTGAAATATATACATTGTGTTTATTACTTAAATGGCAATATTTATTATAAAGAGTGGCGAAGAACAAAAAATGGCTGATAGGAAAAAAAATAACTAGGGCCTCAAAAGTGGTCTCTTTACCGTGAACAGCCCATACACGTAAATAAGACAACAGCCACGAACAAAAAGGTAACAGTTACGAGGTCACACTACCCTCAATGACGACCACGAACGTGTGAGTATATCGAACATACTATCAAAAAGCGAGGTGGCACGAATGGTAAACCTTTGGACTCGCATTCGAAAGCACCTAGATACGATTCCTGGACCAATCATCCTTATTTCAGTTTTCCATGATTACCCGAAGTCACTCCGCGCGAATGCTGGGATGGCTACTTCCTGCAGATCATGGCTGATTCCTTCCCCGCTCCTGCCTCCCTCAGCTAACTGCCACTTCTCCGATGACCTCGCCGTCGACGAGGCGTTACGACTAACTACATACCAAACGTACAATCTTCGATTGCTGTCAGCAAACTGAGACGTCGCATTTCATTTAACGTTACGAATGTGACTCACAGTTTTATCTAGAGTAGTGTTTCTTAACCTGGGGTCCGCGGACCCCTAGGGGGTCCGCGAGTATATGTATGGGGGTCCGCAGTCTCATCTCTGGACCATTTAACAATAATAAATAAATGCCACCAAAAGTCTCGTAATCGCTACGCTTACTTAGCGCGACGAACGTGCGCCAGCGGGCGGTGTGCGAGACTGACTGAAGTGAGTGAAATGAGTGCGGGTCCGTGGCTGAAAAAGTTTAGGAAACGCTGATCCAGGGGAAGAGGATTCAGAAAACCCACATTACCAATAGCACCGGCTTTTGCTTCCAGTAGGGCTGGAAAAACCTTCCCAGAGCTTCACGGCCTACTGAATTCGAGGTACGTACAGTGAGTGCCGCATGAAGATTCACGCCCATGTGTCATTGTCCATCGCGTCGTTTCCGGAAATGAGATTTGTCCGCGCCCATCAGTGGTAACGGGATTTGATCATCCTGGCATGTCTCTTTCTTAGCGCTGTTCCATTTCCGTTGCTGGTTTCCTCTCAATTGTACTATTTTTCCTTTCATTTCTAATTGTGCTGCATTCTTCGTGAGTATTGCTTCTCTAATTGACTTATTATTTATTTCTCTTAATTTTTGTAGTATGGTTCATATTTTATGGGTTTTTTCCTCGTAATTTTCTATGCCTACAAGTGGCATATTTTGTGTCGAACGTCAAGATAGTAGCCACATGGTTATTCTGTAGTGCATTTTTTTCACCTAGTTCTATTTTGTGGTCTTAAAATTTGATTTTCTCATGTAGAGTAGATTTGGTTGATTTTCGATTAGGTACTGAGTTACTCATATTTTTTTAACGTTTTCTTAATAAAAGTTTATAAGTAAAAAAAATACACAATGGTTGTTAATATTTTTTGCTCATGTTATATAGTTCGTATTTTGCTTGGTTCTACTTTATCACTTGAGGCAGCGGATAAGGCCAATTAAATTAAGAGCGCAATTATAGTACAATATTGCCATTAGACATAAAAAAAATACATATACATAAACACACCAACAACAGCAAGAAATATTCACGTAGGCAGAAAGGAAAAACTAGGCAAGACTGTCAAAACTGGCTACAAGCCGTGATCCACCAAAAAGGTCCTGCGGAACATGGCTTACTGGGGCCAACCTTCCACACACAATTGTAGTGACGTAACAAAAAGCGGGTGCAGGGACGAAGACGTGTAGCGGTCCCCCTCCCCTTCTACCCCCTCCCCTTCTTCCACTCCCCATCATCCCCTTCCCACACCAAAACAAAAGGGATTACCCGCGTCGCGTAATTACGCCTTCCGCGGAGAGACAAAATCTCTCTATCCTCCCCTACCTCCACTCTCACCCTTTCCTAACACCAAATCAACCCGCTTTCGTAATCACCTTCCCCAACCAATTCTTTTTTTCCCCGCGCCATGGACGAAAAAA
This sequence comes from Clitarchus hookeri, assembly GCA_002778355.1. Taxonomy (NCBI): domain Eukaryota; kingdom Metazoa; phylum Arthropoda; class Insecta; order Phasmatodea; family Phasmatidae; genus Clitarchus; species Clitarchus hookeri. Next base: position 323,978 of record NQII01000259.1, read on the forward strand.
GCACGCGTTGCTCAGCGCTGCACAACCCCACAGAGTGACGTCACTCGACAGCACGGCCAGTGGGACGGGGCGGCTGACAACATAGACTAAAGCATGTCTGCCACGGCAGAATATTCCTTTGGAAGATTCAATGCAAACCTGCATGGCCGAGTGTATGGGTGGTTCTATGGAAGGTTTTGGCGATCTCACGGCCGTTTTCATGGACGTTCTCGTAATTAATCGTGTGAAATTGTCGATGGAAGATTTAATACAAGGTTGAAAATTTTGCAAGAGAGAGGGTGGTAGAGTCATTTTGTTTATTTTGTTTTGAGGAAGAGTAATTAAGACTAATAAACACGAATAAATAGTAAATAAAAAATACATGAAAATTTTTACTGATTCTAAAACAGCTTTGTGTGATAATTATAGTAAGCATTTGTGTTTATTTAACACAGAAGTTTCAGTTATAAGAACAACACGATTAGGCTATGTGCATAAACGCACAATTCTGAAGTCTTGAGTGAAGATTGTTCCTAAATCACAGTGCAGAAGTAAAATCACAAAGAAAAAGCACTCGTCTTTACTTGTGTGACAAGTATCGTTTGATTGGTTGCTCCAAAGAACCCTCAAAACTGCTTGCATGCAAGCTCGGATAGCAGGTCCCGTGGAAGCTTCCACCCGAGTTTGTACAGAAGACGTTATTGTGGCATGATGAAGTACACCGATTTTCGTCTTCTGGACATTGACCTGCCCATTGCCAGTACCAACGTTGACACACACACATTGCCAGTACTACTGTCGGTCAAATGGTTAACAGTGATGAAAACATGAAAAAAATACCGTCTTAAATATTATTATAGGTGAATTAATACTAGGTTAGAGGAAGTCGAAAAATATCTCAAAACACCTTCTTAAATAAACAGTATGCTTACCTCAAATATTACCCACGTTGTTTATGATGGTGCTATTGATAGGAAAGAAGTCTAATGTTGGGACACAGGTTCCCAACATGCTCAGTTCGCGTGACCATTCTACCCTACTAGCATTTTTCCTGTACGGCTGACATACGCCAGCCGCTGGTCCCTCGCGTATCCACCTCCCCCTCTGCTAACGACCACACCACTACCGCCCCCCCACCATTATTCCTGCACCCCTACCCCCTCCGCTCTCACCAAACACTACACCCACATAAGGACCGTCAAACGCATCACGCAAACGACGTTTCAAATGACCCGGTGGACGCGGTAACCACTTTTCAGTTCGAGTTGCAACGCCGATCACGGCGCCGTTCCAAAATCGAAGCTCGATCGAGATGTCATATTCGGTGACAAATCTACACCGGGGAGTCTTACTTTGTCTTCCGTTTTGTCTTCTGAAAAACTGCGCATGATAGAATTGGGATTCGACACCGGAAAAGGCCACACTCCAATTTTTAAGATGTCACCCTCTCGCATTTTTGTGGGGCGTCAATTTACTTTTCGTTGGTTGTAACTTAATGCCCTAAGCTCACAGATACCAGAATGTAAATCAGGAAATTTCCGAAGCAGTGCTGATACGATAACGAAATACCTTATTGAGGTACAACAGCTACGGAATTTAAAATTAGAGGGATAAAAAAATCGGGGGAAATGGTGAATGAGGCTGAGAATTTAAACATGTACAGTTTGCATTATGTATTGTTTGCGCAGTAGGAACAGTTATCAATAACACTATAATTAAGATATTTTTTAACTCTTGGGTGCTAAAAACAGCTTTATGAGAGAAAGAGTATTGCTAAGAAAGAATGTATCCCTTTGGCATACTGTTAGAAGTAGCTCGGTCCTTGCTTTACAACTCCCAGCCTTGAAATACACTATAATGCATCGTTAAATATTTTATTTACAAAAAACATGTGCCTCCCAGAAAACTACGCACATTTCACTTTGAGTGAGACTAGACAGATGGTACAAAGTTGCACCGGCTGATACAAAGGTTATCTCCAATGACTGCAAACCTGGTATTGTAGACTATTAGGTAATAAATAATATGAGCTGCCCGTTTTATTTTCATTAAAATATAAATATCTCTTTACTGCCCGGAAAACCCGAGAATGTTAAGGGAATGTAATCGTACTGTAAAAAAAAAACTATGTAAATAATGCTGACTTTTTCTTAAATGTAAATTTTAATGAGATTCTGCACTAAAACACCAACTTATGACATATGATTTTTCATAACAGCGAAGTGTAGAAAATAAAGACCAAAATTAAAGAAGCTTTAAACGGAAAACCAACTTAACTACACCGCCACAAGCGGTGTGTAAAAGTTTAAAACTGTCGGTGTTTAACAAGACATGGGTTCGCTTCTCCATCTCCCATTACGAATTGGTCAGGTTAGTATAGTGACTACGTAGGGCATTCGTCAGCGTTCAAATACATGTGCAAATATGGGAAAATTAGTCCCATTTTGGAAAAGTACTAGATATTATGTTATGGGGTCTGGTTACGAATAACATTTCAGAAACGTTATCCGTGTGTCAATTCCTTTACAGCTCTCCCTAAAAGTATTATTTTAGACCATCAAAGCTGTGCACAAAGTCAGTTTTTTTTTAAATAAAAACTCTGGAGGAAAACTTTTTGGTTAGCATAGATAGATGAATGACCGATGGTAGTGAAGTGAGGTGACGATGGAGCAGCGACGCAATTCAATTGTTGGAAACGGCAGCACCTTGAGACAATCCATTGGTCAAAGGAAACGTCCACTGTGTCTCCCACAATCGGGAATCTGAAGCTGACCCCGCCGGGAAACGAACACGGTTCGCTGTGATGGTAGGCGTACCGCGGTCCCTATAGTCTATTTGCAGTTTCTTCACACTTTTTGAATCAAACCTTTGAAAAATCAACCCATGTACGATGTATTTCGTTATTTCCTAAATATGCCATGTATCGCGTTTTATACTTCTGTTAACATAAAAGTACGTTATTTTTGGTTAAACAGAACTTCTACTTATATTATATTTATAAATTAAAATATTTAATTTATAAATACTATATGTAAAAATCAGTGGGAAAACAGACGTGTCCTAGTAAAAGATAGTTCTTACGTAAAATATTATTACACTGAGTTCGCACAAATTTGGTGTGTTGTCCCTTCAGTGTAATCTTCTAGACTAGGTTAAGCTTTGTTTGCACGAGGCGGAGGAATACTCTGGAAGTAGAACTTCAGCAGGGCTTCAGAGAAGTTGTAGCTGTGAATTAACTATAATATAGGACCCTAGAGCAGGGAGGGTAGCGAAGTAGTGTGATAAGGGCGGTATGAAAAATTGCATCTCACATGGAGCAATGCTACCAACCACATTTAAATAAATCACCGTATGATGATTTTCGCGTTGACTGGTACGGTCCGAGTTTCATTACAACACACGCCATCACCGCCCGAAAGATATGAGCTATTACCTCGAAAACGTTTACAGTTTGAGAACTTCAAGAATATACTGTTGATTTACAACCCGTATTTCATATTCTGACATCAGACACTGAAAATACTTTATGGAACATTTCATTAAACAAAAAAAGGTGTCAATTCGTCTTTCTGTCATGATGGGGATTGGTAGGGGAGAGTCGGGTATCCTCGGCCAGTGGTAGTTTCAAACAATCTCACGCACACAGATAAACAAATAACACGCCACAACGACCGCAGCGCCATTTAGCCGTATAATCGAATCAACCCGGACGCGACCGCCGAGTGAACAACTCGTTACAATCGTTCATTTACCTGTGCCTATATTGTAATGTGCGCCGTTTACACTTTGAACTCAGTTATTGTTTATAAAATGTAAGTACTTCACCCTGATTTATTTATTATCCTTTCTAAGATATTGATTCAAGTGTATAAGTTAGATTAATAATTTAGGTTACCTCTATTGGCATTGTTGATATTAAATAAAAACATAGAATGTGGCGGTCGGGTACCACCGGACACGATGTTGTCGGGTAACCCCGGACATTTTTGGAGGGGGAACTGTTTAGTCATTTTAATGTAATGTTAAAGCAAGTGTGTAAAATGTTTTTGTCTTTTGCAGAATCTCTTCAAAATTGCCAAAAGTCAAGGGAAGAATTACACACAGAGGAAATTGGGATGAAAATAAAATGAAACCGGCTATACTATCTGTCCAGGAAAGAACGACATCTGTGAGAGAAGCAGCTGAGAGATATAATAAGATGCCTAGAGCAAATAAATTGCTCAAACAGTTGAGCCCTTTTCCTGATGCTTCTAAGAAACGTCTTGCAGTGCGTTCCCGAAAAACACAAAAGAGTGAGATTCTGACATCTTCGCCGTTCAAAAACGCGCTGGCAGAGAAAAAGGCTGCAACCAATAAAAACAAGGCGGCAGTTAATAAAATGAAAACAAAGAAGAAAATTCCAAGTTTGGTTCAGCAACAAAGAGACCAGGATACAGAATGCATAATTTGCGGATAAACGTTCCAAGAAGACTGGATCCAGTGTCATAAATGCGAAGACTGGGCGCACGAAGCGTGTGTGGAATTTTACCTTTCGGAGGAACACTACTTTTGTNCCAGTGTCATAAATGCGAAGACTGGGCGCACGAAGCGTGTGTGGAATTTTACCTTTCGGAGGAACACTACTTTTGTGATGTATGTAAGGCCAAAAAAACGATTTGGCCATCATTAAATCTATGTCCGGGACTACCCTCCAAAAATGTATCCACTGAAAATTGAAGCCTGATTTCAAGACTTGATATAATCTACGATAATGAACCTATCGGATTGTTACTTTATTATAATTGTGAGAGATATGTTGTATTTCCATTCTGGTATAAAAATAAAGATTAAATTATGTTGAATCTCAAAATGTCATGAGTTTTATTTATGTGGCCGTGGCTACCCTCCCCTACCGTGTATCGAACAGCGTACATTTCATCAAAGATCTTGATTCGATTAGTTAGTATGCGGAATAGCGTAACCCTATTCGTGTACATTATCAAATAAATATGTGCATTTATTACTTAATACGCATTCATCAATGATACGAAAATAACTGCGTTTTCATTTATACATTTTAAAATTCTTTTATGGAAAGTTATTACGACTTATATTCATTTTTTTTTTTTAATACAACAACAAAATACGAAGTTAATATATATTTATATTTACTTCATTAACAGATCAAATAATAACATACAACAAATATAACATAAGAAAACCGTATAACGACCTTAAACCGAATGCACAATTATCAAAATAATTAGGATGTCATCAGTGCCTTGCATCTCATTTATGGCTCCATTGGCTAAATACTGTAGGCATGCGAGAGAAATTAATACAGCTCAAGAAATACGGAATTAGAAGCTTCGTTATTTGACCTTTTTTATTTTTGACCCTACACGCGAAAACAGTTTCTCATAATTGTTTGAATTTAGCGNTAAAATTGTCTTAATAAACAACACCCATATCTGACGGGTGCAGTAAACAAAAAATTAATAATAAGTTTTTTTTTTCATGGACTTATTTTTTTTTACGATATGGCAGCAAACCTTGGAAATGCCTACATTTCTTTCTTTCACCTACCGAAACCTGCAGGTGAAATCAAGGATTTGCCGGGAAGTTACGCGACTAAAATTCCGCCGCGACGGAAGTACTCAATTACGAACGTAATTATGCAGAGGTATATCGAGAGTAGCGTGACAGCGCTTCAGAGAGAAGTCCCTCGTAATTACAAGTGCAGAATGGAAGCAGCAATTCGTGCGAGTGGCAGCCCTGTGGCAAAGTGCGCCCACGCGACACTGGCAGTAAGTAGTCTGTGATGCGCTCATTAGGAGAAAGGTTGTCACAGGTGTGTGTGCGCGCGTGTGCCACGCCTGCTATAATTAGCTCAGCCTCACACGTTCGCAGCCGGCGCGTGGGTGTACGTGTCTGTTGCCCAGAGAACCTGAGAGGGGGGTACGGCTGACGAAACTGCGAAATGCCGCACCAACCACGCAAACCAAGAGCGTGTAAGGATCGCTGTAGATGGTTCACGTCTGCGAGCGCCCTTTCGCACGCCGTGTATATTTTCTTCTTTCTACAAATGGCGCGTTCTTTCGTTTCAGTATTGACGTGGACGATGGACATAAGCATTAAGTACATGCGCAGATCCAGTAACGCTGTCTCGAAACTATTGTAAATTTTAATGTGTTACAATAACCCCAACTAATACTCTAATGTGTACCAAACAAAAAGAAGTGAATTTAATTTTCCATTATTTAGAATTTCATACTTTTGATCTACTTTTTTTTTCTTCAAATTTTGTATTTAAATACTGAACTATTTTCCACAATTCAATGCCAACTTTACAGCAATTATTCCAGACTGTATTTACGTTAGAATATGTGGCGTACCAGGCAGAAAATATATATTTTAAAGTTGAGGTCAAAAAGGTTCAATTTACCACGAAATATTTAGATATAAACTCAATGCATACAAGGAATTGAAAGCAAGTATGAAAATACATGAGGAAGGGCATACTTTAAGAAAAAAACCATTCTATGGCCACAATGAACAGTGATTAGTAAGTATGATTATTTTCCTACAATTAACAACAATCTATACGAACGAGCCACCCAGGTACATCAAAGCACGCGCCACAGCAGTTCATTAAATAACACCATTTTTCTTATACATGCCAATTTTTTTTACGAGTATTTTGCAGGCATTTGACGTATCCCAAAAAATTTAGCTTTTTTTCTTGTCGATACCTAGAAACATTCTCATATAAAAACCGAGATGAATACCTACACATAATTTTTTTATGGTCCGAGAATAACAAGTTATTTACAGGCGAGGAACTAGAAAGCCATATCAGTAATTGCCTGGCAACGCGATGAAAAAGCAAGTGGGAAAGAACGGAATGCAGCGGCAGGGATCGACCCCACGACATTATGAGTAGATGTGAAAAATGTGTTCGCGAACAGGATCTGGAAACACGATCGGAAGAGTCGCCACCATATTGTTCTCGGCCGCCATCTTATTCCCGACCACCATCTTATTTCCAACCGCCATCTTATTTCCGACCGCCATCTTATTTCCGACCACCATCTTATTTCCGACCACCATCTTGTTTACTGCCACCATCTTGTTTCCTATCGTCATGGAGTAGTTGAATTTCCATAAACTGTTTTGCAAAAAAACAAAAAAAAAAGTTTTTCTTTTCGATTTATTTCAGTTTGCTAACAATTACTGTAAGTACTCAGTCTGTGTTTGCCTCAAATCATGCGCAGCTGATTGCAGGGATACTTGACAAAGATCGTTTTGAAAAGTGCTCGATTATCGACGAAGTATGACATACTGAACATTGCTGCCTCGCTTCGCGCTAGCTTCTCTTATCTCGCCAGGCTATCTTGCCTCGTGAGCTTGACACCTTAAAGAGCACCTTAAAGAGCACAGCCGCATAGTATCATGTTCGTGGTATTTTTTTCTGCTGCAGCCATTATGGAACGCACATTACCCGCGCACAACTACGAGGACATTAGAGCAATGAAAGAGGCTCGTAGTGCGACTCGTTTCCGATTCTTAAGCGCCGCCACATGAACGCTCCATGCACGCACGTGGCCCCGTGCGGGGTCACCTACGTGTCGTGGCCAAACGACATGCGGCACTTCCGGCTCCACGCTCGTCATTTATGTTCTTTGTTCCACGCGGTTAACGAGATATCGATCGTTCTCCTTCAACGCGGCTTACAACTCCACATTACTGACACGATCGACTCTGGCATTATTGACTCTCTCTTGCTTACTGGAAAGAGAAAGAAAGCAAAGGTCAAAAAGTGCGTAAGTGCATTGGGCCACCCCAATGCACTTACGCACTTTTTGCGTAATAATCAATTAATAATCATCCTGAAAAGTGGGCGATTCTATGGGTGTTTCGATGCAGTTTAACTTACGGGGTATTTTCAATCCACCGCGGTCACACACACAAAAAAAAAATTACAACCTATATTGAAAAAGTAGTCGTATCTACGTTGACATAAGACTTTACGTTACATCACCGTGGAAATGTATTATAAAACGTGTCATGTAATATACTTGTTTAAGTAATTTTTAATATAGGAAGGATGGTTTTATGCAGCCTCAGACAGAAAATGTTATAACTTACCGCACCACGTGCCGGGAAATTAGGCACAGAAATTAACCCTCTTCGGAGTAATTTATACTGGAACCGAGTTACATGGGGTGTTTAAAACCCCACACTAGTAGTTATCACTTTACTGAGAAATGGAAGCTGACAACACCGATCCGCTGTGACGCCTATAAAAAAAACTGGTCATAATTCTTGACCTTGCACGAGTCCGCGGCCTCGCGCAACTAGCTACGGCAGCATCGTAACTCCGCGTTCAATCTGGCAGAAAGAACACAGAACTATTTTTTCATCGCAGTTTCCGAACACGCACGCGAGCATTGCTGCCACACTACTGGTCCGAGAAGAAAGAAAATGCCTGCGTCGCTTTCTGCAGGTAATCGACAAATATGACTGACGACTGCAAGTACACTAACCTGTAGTAGGGTTTATTCTACTTAGGTTTGGTTTGGAAGCTCAATGCGTTTAGCTTGTCAACTAAACATTTTCGCCGCCAGAGTGCACTGGTGACGCACGCGTACGTTGCTTTTTTTTTTTGTACGCAAGTAAGTGGGATAATTACACTTTTCATAAAAAAAAATTTCATTGTGTAATATATTTATTTTCTTGTATTGCGCTAGAACCTATGTAAATATTAAAGAGAAACGAGATAAGATCAAAATTCCTTTTGATGGCAGCTATATTTATTTCACACTTAAATTCATAACGTTTCCCCACTGAAATAAGCTTTCTTACGAACGCTCAATGTCAAACGCAATTGTATTTTTATTATTTGTTTTCGTAAACACAATTTGAGAGCGTGAATAATAGTTACGAAATAAATTTAATACTTAGAATTTTTTAGCTGGGACAAGTATGGGTATATCACAATTCGATCCAAACGCGAACTTTTACAAGCAAATAAATATAATTTCTCTATTTACCGCCAGTATAAAAGCGATCTCTTTGGAACACCAGCGCACCTTGCGGCGAAAATTTTCTCTATGCCAAACTGCTATAAGGAATCTCTTTGTTCCTAACCTGAGTAGAATTAACCTTAGCTGCAGTAATGCGGAGCTGTGTTATTTTATTTTCACGATAATTCGCTTGCTATTAACTCCGAAAAGTTCCGAGCATTTCGGTGATTTTTTTTTTTTACTGCATTACGTTATTCAAAGCCACAATAAAATGTTTCTAGCATTTATAAAACGTCAAGGTTCTTTATCTATATAGTGTGTGTGTGTTTTCATTAATTGTGGTGCAAGTTATATTTGTAACAGCGGGACTTCATTACACGCGATGAAAGCCCACAGGTTTAACTGCAGACGTACAGTTGAAAGAAACTGCTTAAGCAGGCTCTGAGAATGCAAGGTTAAAAACACGGGTAATTTCGTGTTATTTTGTACGAAGTCTGCAACAAACATTCCAATGGTACTTGGCGCTGCCACTTAGCCTGGTGGTTGTAGTGGCGCAGCGGCTAGAGCACTCACCTCCCATCAAGACGAACCAGGTTCGATTCCCGGCGGGGCCACCACCGGATTTTCACGCATACGCAACTTAAATTGATAAGAAATTTATTTTCAACAAGGCGGCGATATTAATATTTTAGGTTATTTTAATATATATATATATACACTACTGTTCGACCAAACTTGGTATACTGACAGTTACCAGCTACAAGCATTAAATATGCGAATACTTTGTCTCTTTCGTCTTTTGTAAGATTTCGCCACATGGAAACAATAATTTTTTGTGTCGTATTTTGTGAAACCATTAACTAATTCCTACCAAATTTTGCAGACAAGATAAACTATTGTGCTTCATGTAAACTAATATATTTTACTTGGGTCAGACACTAATTTTTCAAATGGGTGACATATGAATATTATTATAATATATTTACGAAACCATGTAACGTAACCAAGTTTAACCAAGCCTTATACGCTGGCAGTGGCCCGTATTAAAATCATCAAATATGTCTACGCAGAGCCTCAATTCAACACCATTTTGTAAGAAAGATGTACTCAAATACCATATCACGGAAAACAATCTACCTATGTCCACCATATTTAGGAAAACAAGCATTAATACTGTAGGCCATGTACAGTAATGTGTTTTAAGTGGTTCAGATATTTATTTTTAAAATGAAGCCAATATAAATATTTTGTTTTAACACAAATGTAATGCTGAAATTTTTTTAAGATATTTTAGACTGGCATCTGTCGAAAAAAAATCAGTAGGTTATAAAAGTAAAAATATAAAACCTTGCAAAAAATCTTATATTTGCTAATTCTTTTTTAAATTTGTTCCGAGACAGAGAATTTGAGTTAACATTTGCGAGACGGTAGTTGTAGCTATTATCACACTTTGGACGTTATAGCTAATATATTAGAGTTGGAAATAGATGACGTAGAATAAGGTTAGAATTACTTAAAAACAATTCATGCGTGTCCCACTTTATTCGGAAACAAGGAAATGGGTTTCCGGGAGAACAATATGGCGTATAATTTACGTAGACAAACGACTGCCGACCGAATATAAATTACTAGTGCTCAAAATCGCTGTACACGAAATAGATGTTACTTTAAAAATTATGAGAGATCGCGGGAAAATAAAACTATTGGTATCTGTTCGTAAATTTGTTAGCATGAAAGCTTTCCTATCTGCTGGTAATGCTTCGGGAAAGAGCAGATAGATGGCGCGCACGGCACGACAGAGCTAGGTTTGAGCTGTTTGAATTGCTCAATAGATAGCGTAGTTTTAAAAGTTGAATGTTCTTCTATTACTGGCTCGGAACGACACGAATTTGAAATATATTTCGTCAAATTATCAGAGAAAATCATTATGCAATATCATGCAATATTTCTGTATGTTTTTGGAATTAATATCAAGCACGTATGGAAAGCATGGTTGGAAAGAGGGGATACGATGTGGAAAAGGTTTTGAAGTTGCGTTTCATTTGGATACGGATCGTTTTATTGTGCATTTCATTTTGAACACCTGTACATTACTACTTTATCACGATGTTCAGTTTGTAACACTAACACCCACTGTTTTATGACCTCGTCAAATAAATTGTATTAATTAATCTAGGAACTCTTTCTTATCACGTATTTTCTGCTTGTCTAATGTACGTCGGCAGTCCACTCAGAATAGCCAACGTAATATCAACTTTTGCTCGTTCGTGCATCAGCTGATACAGGATTTTGTAAATGGCACTTTGATTGTTTCGTATACGTCAAGTGCCACTCACCGACTGCCAGAATCTCGCCAACTTATATGAGACGGACAATACAAAAGATTTTATTGTAGGTTGTGGTGTCCATCAAAATATTTATGTTCATGAAGAATGATTTAACCATTCTGTACGACAAACTCTTGAAAATGAGGTTTTGAGATCCGACGAGGGTGAAATGAGGTGAGAATGGAGCAGCGACGGAATGCCAGGGCGCGGGAAACAGGAGATCCTCGAGAAAACCCGCTGACCAGCGGCATCGTCCAGCATGATTCCCACTTGTGAAAATGCGATAGTGACCAGGCCAAGGATTGAACCACCTTGGTGGAAGACGACCAGTTTAACCGCTCAGCCACCGCGACCCTTTAAAAACCCAGATTATTAATGTTTTTTAACTTCAACGTAAACACGTGGTCACTTTCGAAAAAGCACGAACAAAACATCACCTTGCGTTAGCCAGCGTACGGTTAATTCAACATGCACACTGAACTGGGTTCTGGTGGTGTCACGTGACGTCATCACTCAGCAGTCTGCACTGTGTGGATGCCTGAAAAAGCAAACCTCCAAAATACCAGATACATTGTGGCCAGTCATTCCTTGTCAAGCGAACCTATACATTACACTCAGTATAATGTAACTCTCTTCGGCTGTAGTAACTTGCTTCACAAATACACTATCATCCTTAGCAACGTCACAATAGAAATAACCAATATTACTGAAAACAGGTCTTGAAAAATATCTCTTCTTATGACAACATGCCCGCCTCATGTCGCTGTGAAAACTAATTAAGTTTAATTAAGTATTAGCCGAGACGTTGCCGTGCATTGCAGAATGTTCAGACGGAAGACAGTACGTGTTTCCTCTACGTTTCCGTAATCCGCGTCCGTGTTTTTATACTTCCGTGTCGCTGTAGCACGGGCCTTAGGTTCCTTTCCCTTCATTTTCTTAGTTAAAGGTCAACCATAGGTACACCTAGGGAGGTAGTAATGAGGCCATGGCTGCCCGATCTCTCTCTGCAGCGATGCGCGCCACCTTGCATGGATTCCCTCCCCAGTATGCCTAGCTCTGAAACGCACTTAGCTTCCGTCTCTTCTTAGGACGGACATTTAACACTTAGAATTAAGGTAGGTTAGGGAAAAAAACGGGCCTTAGGATTTGCGTTCGGCCGTAACGGGTGGTCGTTCGAGCACAGTCGCCGGTATGACTCTAAAATTTCCGAAATAAACATCAAGCCGGTACTCGAGAGGTTCAGTGCTCATAACAATCAGGAAGTGCCGTCGTGGGGCCGCGGCGGCTGAGTGGTTAGCCTGCTCGCCTCCCACCGTGGCAAATCGGGTTCAATCCCCGGCCGGGCCATTCCTGGATTTTCGCATGTGGGAATCGTGCCGGACGATGTTGCTGGCCGGCGGTTTTTTCTCGGGGATCTCCCGTTTCCCCCCGCCCCTTCATTCCGTACTCACCTCAATCACCCTCATCGGGTTATCAAGACCTCCAAATCTCTTCACTCACTCACGTGGCGTCAAAACCGCTTGTCGAAAAGCCCCTAATGTGACCTTAATTTGATGTCGCGAATGAAGCAGTCCGCAGCGGGCTTGGCTGAACCAACGGCAGCATCGTCGCAGGACACAGCCCGGCGTAGTTGTGCCGCTGTTGCACTCGCCAGGGAAGGAAATTAACCTGCTTCCTCATGACACGGGCCCGAAACCGCGCACACAACATGCCCCCGCCACATTTCTCTGTTGACATTCAATTTTACGAGCTGCCCGGGATGCCGGCAGGCAAAAAAAAAAACAATGACTTGTTACATTCGCAATAAAAAAACTGCGGGCAGAGGGGGAAACGTAACATACAACGCCACTGCGGGCGACGTGCAAGAACTGCCCACATCACAAAGCAACATAAATAATTTTTACTTGCTTAGAACGTTAGCAAGATGATATCGCTTTTTGGTTCATACTGACCCGATTTGAAGAGTCAGAGTTACCATCGAGAACTTGTGAATTTTGGCCATTTACGATATCAACCAAAAGTTACATAAGGTACACACTGGCTACGAGAATGCTGCTACTTTATCGGTAACTTTTACGGCCTGTAGACGTTTAATCATAAATTATCCTGTGTCCAATGCATAACACGTATTCTCCTATACAAACAAAATCAATTAAAATATTACCGCCAGATTTGAGTCACAGCTAATGGGAATCATATCTCATCAACTAAGTTATCCCTTAGGCAATGTATACGGCACATATTTATTTATAAAATAAAATATGATCAAGGGGGAAAAAAAATTGTAATACATTTTTTTGTTTCTCCCACTATTCACAGCTTTATAAAAGTGATGATATAATTTGTGTTATTTAGTAATTTACGTTTCTCAAGAAATCTTCGACAGATACAGATACACGCACTCAGTTTCAGAAGTCTGAGTGTGTGATGAGTGTCTGTTTTATATTTCGTCTTATTACGTCTGTAAACGTTCTTTATAAAAAAGAAATTGCCAGTGACAATTGTGGCGATTAGCCGTCGCTTAACGCTGCACTGATGAGAGAAAAAATTAACAGCTCAAAAACTCTAAAACACTGTCCACGCGTTAAAAGTAAGATCCAGGCATCTAGTAAATTTGATATACTATTCACATTATCCATTGTGGGGAAATTAAATTGTACTATGAGAGATTTCTCCCAGTTTACACTCGAAAAAAAAAGTGTAAGAAAAATTGTGTGGTGTTTACAAAAGCTTGTTGTCTTCTCATGATTTTAAAAAATTTTGTAAACGGACTGAATTTATTTTTGTTCGTTAAAGAGAGGCCGGTTACAATATTTCCATGAGCGTGCAACCTGTATACGATAGGAAATAAATCTTTTACGATAGTTAACTGTGCAAAGTGAACACTTCCGCTAAATGTACGTACCCTATTTGTTAATATTCTAGCATATGGATACGCCAAAGAGTATAATTGATCGTTATTTTTCATCACTTTTTTTCATTTAACCTATTCAGACCCAGTGTACACGAGTGTGTACATTACGCGCGTGTAGGTAATTTTTGCTCTGCACTGCGACCAAGCTCGATTCGCTCAATGAATCAATGACCAAGCTCGATTCGCAAACCTTTTTGCTGGTCTAGGACATAACTGGTTCATATTACTGTAGCCGAATATACAGGCTGATTCTAAAACCATGGGACAAACATTGAGGGGTGGTAGAGCTCACTAAAACCAACAATTATTGTATAAGAATACATGGGCGGAAGTGACGCGTTGAGGCACAAACACAAAAACATAACGCATTAACGGAAACATACAATGTTCATTAGCAGCATACGTAACGAGTGATTCCGTACGGAAAATGTTAAAACCGTTGCTGGAAATGCATCCACCAACAGTTCACGCATGCTTGGCGACCTCTACACANACAAACACAAAAACATAAAACATTAACGGAAACATACAATGTTCATTAGCAGCATACGTAACGAGTGATTCCGTACGGAAAATGTTAAAACCGTTGCTGGAAATGCATCCACCAACAGTTCACGCATGCTTGGCGACCTCTACATATGGCGTGATTGGCTGACAATGGTGGCGATAGTTGAGGACAGTCAAACGGTGCGCCAGTGACATGCTGCATCAGCATCACTCCACCGACGCTACCAAGCTTGCATTGCTGTCGGTGGTAGCAATTTTCAGCAATTATTGTAAACATTGCTGTAAAAGGGCATTTAGCGGCGACGTTGTAAATAAACAATGTGTTGCATTTAATGTGTTATTGTTGTGTTTGCGCCTCAACGCGTCACTTCCACCTATATATTCCTATTCAATAATTGTTTGTTTTAGTGAGCTCTACCACCCCTCAATGTTTGTCCCATGATTTTAGAATCACCCTGTATATTGCACACAGCAGAAAACAGCGCTTAATTAAGGAAAGTTTGTCACGTGCGACAGATATGATTCATTGTTGTTTCATGAACACCTGCTTCTAACAACAACAACATTTGTACTGGTCGTCATATACAACAACACGTTATACAGTGAGAAAAAAAAAGGGTTTTAGGGAATATCTGATCTGTTCAAATAGGGACAACCTACTGATAGGTTGTTGGTACCATCTAAATATCATTGACAGAGATAGTAATACCAACAAAACTGTTAGCTGTGATTGTATTTGCTAGTTGCTACAGCAGAGCACTGCGACCCTTCTGCAAAACAGACGGTACCTCCAAGACAACAACTTCAACAATATTTGGATTGTTCCCACCTACAATCACAGCTGCATTATAACCTGATAGAATGTTCCGTTTCGAGTAGCGAACAGCTCTGTAATCGGGTCTGAGGGCAGCATCAACAGAGTATTCTGTTAGGTTATCACAATCCGAGTTGTTGTTGGGAACAATAGAAATATTGTTCTGAAGTTGTTCTGTTGGAGGTACTATCCATTTTGTAGTAGGAATGCAGTGCTCTGCCGTAGCAACCATATGACCAGTAGCAAATACATTCACAGACAGGTAAGAGACAGACAGTTCTGTCGGTATTATTATCTAACAATACTTATATTACCTACACCCCATCAGATGGTTGTCCATATTTTAACAGACCAGATATTTCCCACTACCATAATTTTTTCTCGGTGTACTTATAACTGTACAGTTCCGAAATAATATTTTTTTTATTTCAACGTCTAAAATTATATATATATATGTGTGTGTGTGTGTGTGTGTGTGTGTGCGTGTGCGCGCGCGCGTGTGTGTGTGTGTGGCTGAAAGTGTTTAAAAACATTCTAACTGAAAATAGTTAACACTGTTTTAATTCCAAATTAATTTGCACACTTTCAAATCGCACATGTAAAAACATCAGGGATGTAAGCGTTTGAAGAAGTTTGTTGACAGTCAGTGCCAGGACGACACTGTCCTACACACGTACAAATTATAGGCGTGACCTTTCGAAGAAATTATGCTGCAAGCTGCCGTTTGTCGCTGCGAACATAAAATTGACACAGTTGCGGCGACACTAACAGACTGTTCTAAGTATAAGTTTTGGCGGCAATAAAATGTCCACGAGAGAATTAACGAGTGTCCCCCCCCCCCTTCCCCTCTTTTGTTTTTCTTTTTCTCTCAGAGTGCTATAAAAATAGCGTGAAGAAGTGTGCGTTGTTTTCGGGTTTCATTTTATAGTGGAGTAGCCTGAACATAAAATCAGAGTTAGTGAGTACTGAAAATCGCTACAAGCTGTTAACGTTTGACCACAGAATATTGACGTCTACAGAAGTTAAACAGCTTTCTACACGCCAGTCAAAATGGCGTTACACTGGCCAGCAACATGTCGGAAAGCCGTTCGCCAACCGGCAATTGGCAGAACCGGCAGCCCAGCCAAATGAGAAATCTTTCGCAGTATCCAGTAGCCAATCAGACACGAGGCCAGCTTCCAGAACCTCGCGCAGCCAATCAGCGAATGTTCCGCGGTGGCTGAGCGGTTACGCTACTCGCCTCCCACCAAGGCAAACCAGTTTCAATCCACGGTCGGGTCACCACAGATTTTCGCAAGTGGTAATCGTGTTGGACGATGCCGCTGGTCCGCGGGTTTTCTCGGGGATCTCCCGTTTCCCCGCCCTTGCATTCCGACGCTGCTCCATTCTAACCTCATTTAACCCTCGTCGGCTCTCAATACCTCGCTGTTTAGAGGCGCCCAAATCTCCTCACTCTCTCCCCTTAGTAAACAGTGAACAGCCTATGCCTGAGCACACTACGTGAATTCATTGGTTGCTGTCATTCGTATGGTGTCACGAATAACCACTCAGGAGACTGGTCACTATATCTCTCAGCTCTTATTATTAGCTAAACGTGTGTTACGGGGCGTGCCGCACAAATAGTAGGCCCAATGGCACAAGTTGAACGAGCGTGCTACTAGGGTCTGCGTTTGGGCCGCCGCCGGCACGGCACAGCTGGTGGCAAATGATATTAGTGACGGCCCGGCTGTGTACAAACTGTTACAAAAAAATTTCAGTGCGCATCGGCAAACTCGCAACTGAAAATACGGAGACTAATGTTTTTTAGCACGGTATCAGGCTGCGACAGGTTGCATATGCAGTTTCCTCTCCTCTCGCCGGTCCCACCCTGCTCCGCGTAAATTCACCCGCAAGCAGTTTTAACTAGGTATGGGTCAAACAGTTACTTTCACGTAACGAGTTCAATCGTTCCAGTTTCAAGTAGGTTACACGTTCCAGTAACGTGGTATTTTTTGTAAAAGTTTACCCTACTGATCTCGCAGGTTACTGCGAAGCATTTTTCGCCTGTCCCATAGACCAAAGATGGAGTTTTCCGATTATTTGACTTCTGCGCATGTGCCCAACATTGACCTACCCCAAAGGAACACAGCTGTCAAAATCACATGGTAACCAATGATGAACGTGTTTGTTTATATCCTAAATGACAAGCACGATTGTATTAATAAATAAACGTTTATGAATTTGAACTTACTCAAACTTCATTACATATTTATTAGAGCCAGTATAATAACATCTCAAAGCACTCGTTTACTAAACAGTATTCAAGACTTCAAATCCAATCCATGCAGTTTTTGCTAGTCGTGTTGGCAGAAAAGCAGTTCAATGTTGGGACGTGGAGATTGGTTACGCGATGCGCAGCCAACGAGATCGGTCTGCCTCATCTTTATTCTATGCGTAACACGTTGCCAAATAGTAACAGTTTATCATACATTTTACGTCAAATAACGCCCATCTCTAGTTATGGCGCTAACAGTACGGGTTGGAGTCTGCGCTGGCAAGTCTCAACGCGAATTTAGCACGTCCCTAGTAATAACTGAAAAAGAAACTTCGTGCTTACAGAAGAAAAGAAAAGGTGAATTTTCCTAAATAGATGTATGCGCCATATTTGTTCTTCATAGTTGCGATTCATCGGAGGTCGGCAGCAGCTGCTAGCGAGAGGTCGCCACGCGAGGTCTGCTGAACACGCGGCCGGCCGATGGCCCCAGGCAGCAGGGAGAGGGGGTGAAGCGGCCGTCGGGCGTGGGCGTCCCGTCGCTGCGACATGGACGGTCGTCTAAACCGCGGCGAGAGACGCGCGCACACTCTACCGCGGCAGGGCAGAGCAGAGCCAGAGCGTGGTGCCAGGGGTGGACAGCATACGCGGCCAGCACGACGGGTATATAGTAGACCGCTCGCTGTTAATTAAGCACTTTCGAAATCAACATTTGAAAAAAAATGTCACTGCCCTTACCTGCAATATATTTTAACGATCGCACTAACTGTCTTACGTCCAGTCAAGTTGGTAACGACGAAGGGAAAAGTAGTTCCATGTCCTAACGTTGAATCAAAAGTGCAAGGTAAACATTTAAGAATGCTGAAATTAATTATCTTGCTTTCTATTTTTTAAAATTCAATATACGTGTAAAGATAAGCAAATTTATGAAATATATTTTTTAACTAATAAGTTTTTAACGACGCGACGAAGGGAAAAGAAGTTCCATGTCCTAACGTTGAATCAAAAGTGCAAGGTAAAAATTTATGAATGCTGAAATTAATTATTTTGCTTTCTGCTTTTTTTTTTAAATTCAATATACGTGTAAATATTAGCAAATTTATGAAATTTTTTTTTTTGCCTAATAATTTTACAGTTGTTAATTGACCGACACATGAATAAAGTGATCAAGCCCATGGAAAATGTTGATTATACACATTGTTAAAGAATACGCAATGTGCATTCCAGTATATTTCAAGTAGGGTTTTCAAAAGTGCTCAGTTTACCGTGAACAGGTTTAAATGCCTTTCAGTTAACACTGTAATTTGTTGTTTATAAAATCGTTTCTGTATTCATACTGTAGTTACGGAAGGCTCGTCTTTGGTGAGTTGTAATCTGATACTACCAAATAATACTGTGTCTGGGATCTGAAATAAAAAATACTAGCGTATACACACGTCAGAGAGAGAGAGAGAGAGANTAACGTTGAATCAAAAGTGCAAGGTAAAAATTTATGAATGCTGAAATTAATTATTTTGCTTTCTGCTTTTTTTTTTTAATTCAATATACGTGTAAATATTAGCAAATTTATGAAATTTTTATTTTTGCCTAATAATTTTACAGTTGTTAATTGACCGACACATGAATAAAGTGATCAAGCCCATGGAAAATGTTGATTATACACATTGTTAAAGAATACGCAATGTGCATTCCAGTATATTTCAAGTAGGGTTTTCAAAAGTGCTCAGTTTACCGTGAACAGGTTTAAATGCCTTTCAGTTAACACTGTAATTTGTTGTTTATAAAATCGTTTCTGTATTCATACTGTAGTTACGGAAGGCTCGTCTTTGGTGAGTTGTAATCTGATACTACCAAATAATACTGTGTCTGGGATCTGAAATAAAAAATACTAGCGTATACACACGTCAGAGAGAGAGAGAGAGAGAGACTCGGCTGCCTTGAATGAAACTACGAGCAAGATTATTTCCTAAGCGTACTTACAGCTTAGTAACTCATACTATATCCAGGAATGAAACTACGAGCAAGATTATTTCCTAAGTTTACTTACAGCTAGTAACTCATACTATATCCAGGAATGAAACTACGAGCAAGATTATTTCCTAAGTTTACTTACAGCTTAGTAACTCATACTATATCCAGGAATGAAACTACGAGCAAGATTATTTCCTAAGTTTACTTACAGCTTAGTAACTCATACTATATCCAGGAATGAAACTACGAGCAAGATTATTTCCTAAGTTTACTTACAGCTTAGTAACTCATACTATATCCAGGAATGAAACTACGAGCAAGATTATTTCCTAAGTTTACTTACAGCTTAGTAACTCATACTATATCCAGGAATGGAACTACGAGCAAGATTATTTCCTAAGTTTACTTACAGCTTGGTAACTCATACTATATCCAGGAATGAAACTACGAGCAAGATTATTTCCTAAGTTTACTTACAGCTTAGTAACTCATACTATATCCAGGAATGGGCTAACTTGTCCGACGAGGGTGATCCTTCGCAGCGTTAAACAGCCAATCAAGACACAATGCCCATTTCCAGAGTCCCTCTCGGCCGACAAAGCGACCGACAGCTGGTCGAGCACGCGCCCCTCCCCGGGCCATGATTCTTCGGGCGTGAATAGGCACGTAAACAGAAGCGAAGCCACGTGACGGTTGCTTTTACATAAGCGCACTCGTTCGCTGAAATCACAGTTTTTCCTGGAAGAGTTAATACCGGGCCCTTTGCCGATTCCTTCCTCATTCCCGAATATCCAGGGATCCCCTTGTCGCAGTTCGATTGCACTCTACACATCTAGGTACAAAGTTCATGTTGCCCAGTGGTTGCCACGGATGTCAGATCACGTACAAGATTGCAATAAACCGAAGCATTTAATATTACAGTTATCGTTAGTGCAGTCGGGGCATGTGCTTTTTTTTTCTTGTGGCTAGCCAAGGCCGGTCACAGTTTCTTATCATCCTCGCACAAGTGCTCTTTCTGGGTAGAGCCGGGGTAAAAGTTACTCCTTTTGATGTGGCTGATTCCTTGTGATGACCCTGCATTGTATTGGGTATGTTTAATGTACGGCAGGCTCCTTAATTTATTATGTTCATCCCAAGTGTTTGTTGTTTGATATCATTTCTATCGCCGTCCCGCCGTCTGTAAGATTATAGCGTTACTTTCAATTCTGTATCAAGTGTATTCATTATGATATTCTCACCCATATCGAACAGCTGGTGATGCTGAAGGGAGCGGCCGGCCATTCTGGGCACACGTGTGGTCCGGACAGCGATGGAGACACTCGTCCCTCCACCACTTCTTTTGCACCCGGCCATCTTCCGTGAAGGAGGCATTTGTTGTACCAAATTAGAACTAAGTAAATGTAACATCAGTACCTGATTCATTGTATATGTGTAATCATTACTTCAATGCAATTTGGGAAATTTTTATTGTAAGTGCAATTGAAAGACAATAAAGGAGTGTTGGTATTGGCAGGCCTACGCAACATTCCCGGAACATCGAACAACTAAGTAACGTATGGAGGGGACCATCGCCCCGCCCTAGGGGTGGTGAGGCGATCCTCCAGCGCTAGATCGGGGGTCAGAGTTGAGTGGAGAGAGTTTGGCTGCTCTTGAGGACGAGGTCTTGAGAGCCGACGAGGGTGAAACGAGGCGAGAATGGAGCAGCGTCGGAATGCAAGGGCGGGGTAAAACGGGAGATCCCGAGAAAACCCGTCGACCAGCGACATCGTCAGGCACGATTCCCACTTTCGGAATTCCTGGAGTGACCCGGTCGAAGATTGACAGTCGGTTGGTGCTCCGCCGGTCTGCGGTGCGGGAGGTTCTGGGTTCGAATCCTAGGTAAGGTATGGGTGTAAGTGTAAGTTAGGTTAAGTTAGTTTGTAAGCCGTCCCCTGATAAGCCTTCAGGCATAACACCGAGGGGCGTTAATAAGCCCTTTCCACTTTAAAAAAAAAATCGTTCTATGCAATACGGGACAACTAAACTATTATCCATTTATCGACTATGCTAGCCGAGGGATAACCCACCTCGACAGTAGACATTACAATAACACTAATACCGGGGTGTGGGCTGGGTGCCAAGACCGGAAGGGACACCGCATCCTTTTGTCATTCTAAGCCGCCGTGGCCTGGTGGCACGTAACGTTCCAATTTTATCGTTTTTGGCCTGGTTACATGCAGTCTCTCTTTTATATTTTATTTCTTCTTGAATATACTTTACTATCACCTATTGGGATGATTGTCCTACCTTCACGCCTTCATTATTTTTTTTAACCGCATCTAATACTACCGGCAGGTAGTCTAGGGTAGGGGCTGCAGTGCCAGACACGTGCCATAATCCGTTCACAGTTACTTACAACTTTTTCTGATGTCCTGCTTAAATTCTACTTCCAGAATATTCCTCCGCCTCAAGCAAACAAAGCTTAACCAAGTCTAGAAAATCACACCAATGAGTAGAGCCACTGACTTTTCGCGTAAAAATCGGAGCACACAGTAGACTCCAATACTATATATATATAGCTGGACGACCCTACAGTGCTTTGGGCTCTATCTTGTCTCGAAATCTTTGCGCGAAATGTCACTGCCCCTACCAATGAGACAACGAGCCATATTTGTGCGCACTCAATTTAATAGAACTGAGCAATGAAAGTATTTCTTACTAGGTGTTTCCATCACACTTATCCCCCTCCTCCCTGATTTGTTCAAATTAATTATAAATATAGATAAAACGTAAGTGAAAGCCAAATTGAACCAAGAATAAGATACTTTCGTATTATGAGAATTACGAGACGCGTGTGGTAGGTGACATACTTAGGAGATAACCAAACACGTTATACGTTGGGTGGTTTCTCAGAGGTTTGATTGAGAATGTGTAAAGATACCGCGGAACAGTGTACACGAGATGAGCTGCGCTGGGGCTGCGGAACTCAGGTGCCACACGAGGATCACACGATGCGCCTCGCTGGGCCCAAAGGGACAGGACAGTGTCGGGGGGTTGGTCGCCCCCCACGGACGCCGGCGCCGGTCTCTGATAAAGGAGCAGCGCCTCGGGGCACTGCTTTGTGCCGCGACCCCCCTGCCCCACCTCCTTCAGAAGGACGGAGGAGGCACAGAGAGGACCTAATGACGTCGGACGTGGTCCTCCCCGGCCACCCGCAGGCACTCCACGGGCCAATCAGTCCGCTGGACCACCCGCCACCAGTCTCTTCTCATCACCCCGGCAGCACAACCCATAATTCCTGGTTGCTCGCAAGGGGAGCGAGATGGCCTCTTCCTTTTCTCCGCAGGTGTCGGCAAAACACGACAAACACCCCTCTCCACAGAAACTGCATATTGCTCATTAGCGCCACGTGTACCATCGGGCTGGGAACCTCCAGACTGGGGTTACCACACTGAGAGAAAAGCCAACAAATAATTTGTTTGTATAGGGCGAAAGATGCATATAGTTGCCCCAACAAAATATTTTGTTGAGCAAACGAAACTTGAAAAACAACAAAATTAACCTCGCTCATATAACAAAATACCCGCTTGAATGAACAAAACCACTTTGTTGGGCCAAAAGAAATTAGACTGTCAACAAAGTGTTTTGTTGATACAACTATATGTATTAGTTTGGCCACTCATTTTATTGCCTTCAATGAAAAATACAGCTCCAGAGTTTATTTAAATTATTTTTGAGACTATTAGGATAGTAAGAGTGTTTGATAGTGCATTTGTTGACGCTTAATAATAGTATAAATATCCTAATAAAACACTATCAACAGGAAACGAGGAAGTAAAGCTGTACAACTCAAAATATTGATTTTCTCACGTTGCGTTGTCCAGTATTAGAAATATATATATTTAAAAAATGTGTCCTTTTTATCGGCAGTCACTTTATTTGAGGTAGCTGGGGCAAAAGCGATCTAAGTTCCAATCTCGGTTACGCTTCCAATTTTATGTATACTAACTGAAACTGTATAAATTATATAGAGCCAAACAAACCTTCAGTTACACCAACCAAATCGCTCGGGACAACCAAATAAGAACAACAAAATTATTTGGTTTCAACAACAAAATATTTAATTACCCCTATACAAACAATTGGTTTTGACGTGCCGAAAAATCTTTGTTTGATTAAACAAAACATTTTTCTCAGTGCAGGCAGGGCCTGTTGTGGCCTGCATTTATGTAACTGCTAGTAAATTCGTGCGATGTTATTAAGATAATAAATACTGTTAAAACGATCGCTGCTTCGCATCCTGTGCGAGGGAGTGGAAGTGAAGGGCAAAGTAGTTATATACTAGTGGCGGGGGCAAGTCAATGGAATGTTTTGAATGACAGGCGAGCGAACCACGTATCTGTTACAAAAAGCGAGCCGACACGATAATCCTTTTTGCGGCGCACGCTGCTGACCCTGGTTGTATTGAGTTTCTGCATTTATCTGAAAATTTTTCTTGTGGTTTGCTGTCCTAGTGTCTCTCAGCAATACTCGAGGTGCGGCGAAACTTCCAGGTCAAGGCCAGCATAAAATCAGCGTCGGGCCTCTGAGCCGGCAGTTGTTGAATGGATGGGTTTCAGCGATAGACGACTAGCAAGAAGAGAAGCGCGCGGCGAGAGAAGTGACCAGTGGGAGGAAAACCTGCGACTGCAAACACCAGAGCAGTGGACAGTACGAATGCAGGCTGGACTATTGGACTGGATGTGTGAGTGAAAGACATCACAAATTATGGCAACAGGTATACTTAATGTGTGATAATGATGAGTATGAGTTAACTGACTAAAAGAAAATAGATATATAAAGAAGGACGTTAAGTAGAGTTGAAATAGACAATAAATATTGCACTCACGGTGAAATAAAAAGTGTTATAGCCGAGAGAGATAATTTAATGCTGTCAATAATAGATATGTGAAAAAATTAAAAATCAAATTTAGGTATTTATTTTTGTTAAGACCTCCATCCCTCACGAGCTCAGATACGCCCCTCGTGCATTCTTGTAACAATACATTAGTGAGTGAGCAAATCAAAGGGAACAACAACCGCGCAGCTATTTCGCCATTAGTTGAAAATAAATATGGAGACTGCACAGCATGTAAACAAACTCCGCACGTCGTAACCTTACTTTGCCAACTTATATATTTTAATATTCGTTGTATACGAACAGTGAGGCGAGAAGTCTAACCACTACACCACCGCTGATCCATTACCTTACGAATCGAACTACCAAGCCAACGTTAACTACAGAAAGGAAAATATATGTATTATACATTTTATCGAAAATATGTAGTATTAAATTGTATGCCCTTTATTTTCGTTTTAGTTTAGTTGGTAACATAGGATTGTTGAAACAAATAGTACCGAATGCACTTTACATTTAATGCTGTTTAAGCATTCAAACCGAGCGATATGATGATTACAAACGAAACGAGAAACATAAAAACGGAACGAAAAAATTAATATTCATGTTCTCGTAAATTGGTATTATAAACGACGAAACTCACATTTAAAAGCATATTTTTCTTGGTATTCTTGGTTTATGCGTTGTTATTTAATTTGATACACTTTGTTTGACTGCACCATAAGTAAAAAAAAAACAGCAAATCAAATGGTTGATGGATAAGTAGGAAATGTCACTAAATCAATAAGTGAAGGAATACTGACTTTTTTTTCCAATAAAACGTCAGTTAAATTGACTGACGTGACTTTTAAATAAGTCATATGCTCTTATCTGATTTAAACAGTGCAATTCTCACTGATTCAGATTTAGAGTGTACGACTACAAAATAATAAGCATAGTGTTACAAATAAATTTATAACTGCAACACAAACCTGTATCACACTCGGCCTAAAACTTTTTGTCTTACAAATTAATTACAAAAATTAAAGCATACCCGTGTTTAACAGGTTGACTCAAAATACACTGAAGAGCAAAAAAAACTGGTACACCTACCCAATATCGTGTAGGGCCCCCGGGCACGCAGAAGTGCCGCAAGACGACGTGGCATGGACTCGACTCATGTCTGGAGGTATGCAGGAGGCAATTCACACTNGCAGAAGTGCCGCAAGACGACGTGGCATGGACTCGACTCATGTCTGGAGGTATGCAGGAGGCAATTCACACTATGAATCCTACAGGGCAGTCCACAAATACAATCTGCGCCAATTTGAGAAAGGGTTGCACGTCTGTCAGGTTTAATGATTCTCGTCAGCAGTCATTTGTCCCGTTCTTTCACGATATTTTTCCGGCCGCAGCGATGTCAAAGATGTGATGTTTTACCGGATTCCCGATATTCACGGTACACTCGTGAAATGGTCGTAGGCGAACATCCAAATGTTATCGCTACCCCGGAGATGCTATGTCCCATCTCTCGTGCGCCGACTATAACACCACGTTCAAACTCACTTAAATCTTGATAACCTGTCATTGTAGCAGCAGTAACCGATCTAGCTGCCGACCGCAACGCGTTACTCTGATTGGTTCCATACCTCTGTTATTTGCACACGCATGCCTATACCAGTTTTTTTTTGTCTTCAGTGTATAAAACACTCGCAAAAAAAGAAGTTAAACTTTTTATTTAAGGTGGAAAAATTTAAATTAAACCCCTTCTGTGGATTGCATTAATTCCTGTAATGAAAAATCTGCCATCTGTGTTACGAGAAATTAATAAAACAATATTAGTGACTTGAAATAGTGTTCCTCGGCACAGTATAAAATGTTAACCACAACATCGCCCTTCAGGGAGCAATAAAATATTATATTAAGTTTCTACAGTTACGTGTAGGTACTAACAATGTGTGTAAATATGAGGCCGGAATCTCTCAATTTAGCTGTAATAATATCCACTCAACCATCGCGGTAAAACATTCCACACGGTTCAAAATTCACAAGTGTATGAGAGAGAAACAAAATTTCTTCTTCATCCAACGAAGAAACACAAAAGTGAACAAATGTGGAAATTTTTTACATATGCGAGACTTGTAACTCGCGAAGTAACAAGCAATGGCAAATTTTTGAAAATCAAAAAACTCTTACGTGATTCTTTATATCTTCGTTAATGTTCCTGATAAAAAAAACACATCGATATGAATTTATTCTCGCATAACGATCTACATATTACGTACGTCACAGTACACGTTTCAAACCATGCTGTATAAATGATGTAATTTATACGAAGATATCTTTACCCTCTTAGTTCAAGGCAATGGGCCATGGTCTAACGATAATGTGAACTCTGGTTACATTAATTAGTTCATGGTCAACTGTATACTTTTTAAAACTCTGCTGACATTCTATCATCCTTGAATCGTGCGTCGATAAGAACAATGCTGAGTTGCCAGAAACACAAATATATTACTACAGCACAAAATTCTCACTCACGGGTTTAAAATAAACTTTTAACAGTATATCGAGCACTTTTGAAATAAACCTTTGAAAATCCCATTGCTGGTAACATCAAATGTATTTTAACGTGAATAGAGAACTTTCAGCAAAATATCAGTACATTAAGAAAAGTAGTGCCATAATTTACGGATCACTTAAAGTTGAGTTATAAAGTTAGTAACACATAACTTTTTGTTTTATATACACATACTATCTGTTTCAAACAAAAAAAAAACTCAATGCCACCTTCTCAAAAAATACTGCCACATTAAAAAATAATAGAAAAAAAATGCATTATTTATAAAACAATATTAAACCAAAAACTTACAAGATTTTCTTAACGTTCCAGGATCCCATAATAAATGTTAGGTAGAATACCTTTGGTTTGAAACGGTTGTTTTTAAAATCGATGCTTTGGGTAGGGATTTTTCAACATCGATTCTCCATTTATACTATGTGGCTGCAAACATGTTATTCAGAGCCCTTAAAGTCTGGAGAGCGTGCAGGCGATGTAGCAAGTGGGGATACATAGTAGAAAACCAGTGTTATCTAACAAATAATAGTGTTTTCAACGGGTTTATCATAACTTCAAGTTTGTGACGTAGGCGGTAACCACGTTATTTGCCGACATGTAGTACTTAAAGCGGATATACGTCAGCATCATTGTTGTCATTGTACCATAACTTATTTACGGCTCAATTGATTGTCGATGCACTACTGCACGGCCTACACTTGAACGTAAGTTAATACGAAGCCCGTTTAGTTAACTTCGCATTACAGTAATGTTCAAGTATATAGGCCGCGCAGTTGTATATTCACAGTCAATTAAGAGTAACGTATAAAGTAAATGTTTCAGTCGCGTCGAACAATTGGATTCAAGAGACTATTTATTTTCCTGTCATTTGTTTTCCGTAGTGATCTCTGTTCCTCCCAAATTCCGCGTGTTTGAATGAAACAACAAAATAAGAATTTCATAAATCACTAACTTAAAATAAATGAGTGCGAACAGGTGTCATTATAAGTGAGAGGGAATTACAGGTACAGTAACGCACTATGTGCATACGAAAGTTTTAAATATTGTGAAATAATAACAAGTGTTTGTATACTCATTTACCGAGTTATAAGACAGGCGCATTCACACATACACCAGCCTTTTACCGGTCCCAGATAACAGCATGGAAACATGTTATGTTATTAATTTAACTTATGAAAATGGTTTGCTTGAAACGCTGGTGACTTTATTAAAATATTACTTTTCAGCATTGTTAAAATTAATTACATGCAAAAAAATTAATGTATGCCTCTCCAGTATATGCAATTTGCGACGCTGATGTAACTACGTTATACTATTTTTCAAATAAATGCCCTCGTTTCTAATCCCGAGTGTCTGGTAACCCTACCCTCGATAACGAGCCGAAAAATCAGAACCGTGCAAGACGGCGACTACTGAAGAACTCTTACAGGAGCGCGCAATGTTTCCCGGCAAAAGCCTGACCCGGCCTAGATATGGGGCGTTAGCAGCAATTTTCTGTTCCTGTTCCAAACCGATACTGATACAGAATTGTATCCGTTACGAAGTATCTGATACTTTCCGTATCAGATACAGGAATTCCCGAGTACTTCTCTACTTTTCGTCGGTCTCTGGTGTAGTCATGTCTGTGCATGTTAATCAGTTACTCGTGGTATCAGGTATACGTGTTATCAAGTACGCATACTATCAATTACGTGTTTCCGATTGGTACCCTACTTTGTGGTATCTGCTACAGTGTAATGAAGTATAGATAAAATCAAGAGCAGAAGAAAAATACTTCAATTGTGTAAAAAAATTTTATAGAGGATAATGAACATACTATATAAATTGTGTAAACGAAAACTAAGTTACAAATCATCCTCTTCTAATATAAAAAGAACAAAAATATACATTTTGTAGTTGCTATATTTCCATGAAAAAAATTAATTTTAACTTAAGTGCGTTTTAAAAATATAATTAGAATGGAATGAGTTACGTGGAATTGCAGATGCAACACACTGGCGAATGCTAATTAGACTTTAGTAAAAGTATCTGATAGTTCGGCAGTGTAATCGTTTACCGTACCTAATACAAGTGGGTATCAGATACA
Organism: Clitarchus hookeri; assembly: GCA_002778355.1. Classification (NCBI taxonomy): domain Eukaryota; kingdom Metazoa; phylum Arthropoda; class Insecta; order Phasmatodea; family Phasmatidae; genus Clitarchus; species Clitarchus hookeri. The sequence goes on from NQII01000259.1 coordinate 353,265, forward strand.
AAGTAACAGGTTGATACTCTACGACCCATCTCTAGCCTGGCCTCAGTGGGGTTTACTGGGGTTACCATTTTAGTTCACAGACCATTCATCTATGGATCCTGCAAATTTTATCAGGAAAAACATCGTCCAAAGTCGAGCCGTCCCGTAACTCTCAGCTCAAAACTTCATCCTTCCTGGGGAAAGTCAGTTTTTTTCTAATCATTCCAAGCCATCTCGGAGAATTTCTATCAATCTGAGGTTCTCATATCAACCCCCAATAATGCCATACCATGGCTACCGCCACCTACATCAACCAAATCACACTTCTGTTTCCATCCTGATTTGTCATAATGGTGTCATTTTAGTATATCTGATTAGTGGGGAATAGTCGTAACTGGGAATTGTTCGCCACCATGTGGTATTTCGGCCAGTCATGCGCTGTTCACGGTAAAGCGAGCACTTATTGAAACCCTCTCATTTGGAATAATAGTCAATAAATATATTTTGTTGTAGCCTCAGATGTTAACTTTCGAATCCGGTGAAATATATGCACTGTGTTTATCACTTACACGGCAATATTTATTTTAGAAAATTGGTGGTAAGATAAAAAAAAAATGTCTGATAGGAAAATAGTAACTAGGGTCTCAAGAGCGATCACTTTACCGCGAACAGCCTGTGGGCAATGGAGGAGATCAGGTACGGGGGCGGGACCGCATGAGCGATTGCGTGCAAGTACGTGCGACGTCGTGGAGGGGCAGGCGAACCCCGAGCCAAGAACGCGCGCGCACAGAGATGGTCCGGCGACCGTCCTGCGC
>NQII01000259.1:354177-376391 GCA_002778355.1 Clitarchus hookeri
GCGAAACGCCGCGGAGCTGAGTGGAGAAGACGGGGAGTCGGAGAAGCATTTCGAAGGACGAGCAAGATCCTCGACGAACGTCACCACACTCCGCGACATGGGTGTTCCGCGGCAGACACGCAACAGAGCTCGTGGTGATGGCGTTGCGATCAGAGGGATCGTAGGGAGGAGAAGCGGACGGCCAGCCGAAGGAGGTTGTAGTTTGACGTACTGTTTAAGACTCGATTCTTCGTCATTCTCACGTTGACCGTAGAATCCTCTAAATTTATAAGCCAAGTAGTACGTGAAAAACCATGCCACTAACGACAATTCTGCAACCTTCGCGTGACGTTTCGTTCCTTTCTCTACATTTCATACGTTTTCATCACCCATCCATCTCTTCAAACAAAACATTTTAAAGAACCTTACTTTCCACACTGCAAATTTTTCGGAATTTTGAATAAATGTTTATTAAACATTTTCTTTCTTTTAATTGTTTTATATTATTTCTCAAATGTAACCAATCAGTGGTGGCAAGAAAGAAACTGTACGTCAATTCTTAAAATAAAGAACATTTTGAAGATGTGGTTCAGTAGAAACAGCGTAATAAGTTTATAGAGGTTTTTTTCGTACTTTGAGTGCCATTTTCCTTTCGCCGGCTCTTCTTCTATTACTGAGTCAGGGAATACGCCTCCCCCCCCCCTGGCTTCAGCCGGCACGACGTGCAACACAGAAGCAGGACCTCTCCAGATGTATATTGCATATGCCTAAACTCCTTGGGCCAACCCCACGCCAAGGAATTAAGATGGCGTGGAACAGTAATTAACTTCAAGTATGTCAACTGATGTCCACAGTTTTTCGGAAGAGAGTATAGAAAATATTACGAAAGGGCTATCGAAGATGACTGTTTCTGGCAACTTCGTGAACTACTATTTCACCATACTACTGAATTCATTTTGCATATCATCTTCCACCGCAGCAACACATAATAATTTACGGTATAGGAAATGTTTCGCCAGAAAGACGTCACTCTGGTAACATATTTGCTCACAGAGACAGTAAGATAAATTATGTAGAACTACCTTTTCTTAGCTATTCTGTATTGGCTCCCATAAAATTGTAAAATACGGTTAACCTCTGTTGTTTTAAATTATGCCTTACACGCTTTTTAGGCTGGTGGGTAGAGACCCTATCATTTCGCATTATAATTCCATTACCTAGATACACTGCATTCCAGGGGCGGCGAAAAGTGTTCGTCATTATAGGGTCAAGAAGTCAAAATATAAAAAATCTTCGTATTTTACATGTTTTTAAAAATTATAATTAGCACTAGCGAATATCACAATATCACAGAAAAATTCTTCCTAATGTGTTTATTATTGAGGCTTTCTAAAATAACGAAATATGTATACACTTCTTTTTATTTTAACATAACTTTTGTGTTTTATAAACAAATATCGAATCATATAAATTCTAGAAATACTTCACCATTCTGCCAGAAGCATTAAAAATATTAAATAAATAATATTTGATAACAATACTCATATTTGTTTTTATATAGTAATTTAACAACAAAGGTTATTATTATAGTACGGTTTTATTAATCCTTCAGAGAATCTGACCCCTACAGCAGATCATTAAAGGGTCNCTGCATTCAATTTAGGTAGGTCAGTTGCACGTGTGTCATTGGACATGCGCTCATTCGACACGCCCTGCGGGACTCACAACTAATAGTAAACACTCCGCGTCGCAGGGTCAAGCAGGAGAGATAGTCCTGCCCGTGGCGGCTGCGGCAGCCAATGAACAAGCGACTTCCCTTCGAGTGCGTAGAGTACTGCGGAGTCTAGCTTGGTGTCATCTTATAGTGAGATGTGACAGGTCTTTAATGATAACCCCCATCAGCAGGATAATGATTTCGTAGCACTGTGCAGTAATGTTTCGAATACGCAATCGTTGAGATCGTGGGTTCGTATATAAAACAGATGAACTGAGGTGCGAATACGGGGGAGAGGAAGGGAACAGTATTACTACAGGCTAAAGTTGAGCTAGACTGATTATCGTCTTCTGCGCATATCCTCAACAATGACTTTCCAATTGCCAAAGAAAAAAAACTCGGAATCAAGTGTTCAAACAGCGACGCACTGTTTGTTAAGGTTTCGTTTTACAGCGAACCTCTATTTATCAATTTTGTAAATCGATAAATCGATTATATTATAGCAACTCAGAAGTAGCCTACACCAAAATATAAAATCACTTATCTATATAAACAGCGTGCTCACCTTGGCTCAGGCCACGTGGGTTTGACAAATTTAATGAGAAAACACCATTCTGAGTTGCAACACAGAGATGGTTACTGCGCAGTTGGTATGCGCACTCCATCCCATGTTCTCTCTACCAGAGGCGTACCACAACGGGATTCTATCGCGGCGATCACCTTCCCCTAAAAATATGAATTTTTGCATAGTTATCACAGACAGTATGGTGATGTTGAATTGGAAAAATCTATATAGACGGTCTTAAATTTTCATAATTTAAATGATGTTGCAGATGTAAATAAAATGTTGGAGATTGCCGAATGTGTATAAATAAAACTATTTACTTATTTTGGCAAAAAAATTAATACGTTTTAGGAGAATACACATATTTTTCTCATTAAATAAGCTTAATTAGGGGGGGGGGGGCTACTGTTAAATTTTAACATTGAAATTCAAGAATTTCCCAGGGAAGAAGTTCTACTACCCCCACTTTATATGTAGTCATTAACTAGTCTTATTTTTATAGCAAAAATAATTCCTCCTGAACTTTTCATCGCCTCCTCCGAAAACTGCGCCTGCCGCACGCCACTGTAGTCTACTTGAATTTTTCAGATGGTTTTCCGTTCCCACATAAGGCGGATGCCGATACGGTTCATTAATGGGATCCCTAGACATTATTCAAGTATCGCATAAAGATCGAAGAACCTTATCAGCTGATTTGCGTGACAGAAAATTTATAATGATTATCACTTTCGTACGCATCAGCTTAAAGGGTTAAAACAACCCGGTAACTCTAAGTAACCATCGGTTTTTTTTGCAAGGCTTCCAAGCCTCTGTTTGGAATGTTTCCTGATACCGCCGGTTTCGTATAGGCCTACGATTTAAAAATGCTCCGGAGTTGAAGGCCGCGGACACCAACGGAGAGAGATGTAAAATATAATATTTACTTAACTGGTGATAATTAAGGTGGCCGGACGGTGGAAGTAATTTTGCACATCTGAGGTTTAAAAATGAGGGACCGCTAGAGGCGACCGAGACATGCGCATCAACTCTCTCATCGCCTCTACGCGCAAAAAAATGAACTGGCGTGCAGTCTTGCCGTCGACAACGCGCCTCTATGAGACTTTCTGCTGAGACTCTGCCATTTTATGACGTAATAATAAAAATAAAGGTTTAATGCACGTCCCTTTGCCTGTTTTAATGTTTTGTACCGCAANATAAAGGTTTAATGCACGTCCCTTTGCCTGTTTTAATGTTTTGTACCGCAATGTTCATACCTAAAAAATGACCGTGAAAACACCCGTTTGAGCCATTTTCACTATCACAAAAACATGCTTTAGAGAGAAATGGAGAAAACTGAAAAACGCATACAGACGCGTAACCTCACTCAGACACGTTAGACAGTTTTTTTAATAAAACGTTTTTTGCTGGAGCTCTGCACAACGTTCGGCGGCCTACGCAGGCGGCCACCTTAACCCACCCGCCTACACGGCCCTTACAGCAGGAGAAGATAGCAGTTCCGCAGGATGAAAGGGCCGCCTCCCACCAAGGCCAACCGGGTTCGACTCCCGGCAGTGTCGCTCTCGGATTTTCGCATATGGGAATCGTGCCGGACGATGCTGCTGTTTTCTCGGGGATCTCCCGTTTCCTTCGCTCCTGCATTCCGGCGCTGTTCCTTACTCGCTTCACTTCACCCTCGTCGGCTCTCAAGACCTCGCTGTTAAGAGCCGCCCAAATATCTCCACTCCACAGGATTAACTCAGCCTAAACTTATTTTTAAAAGGCACATAGCCCCGTGGCATACCGTGGGCTTGGATACCGGGATTTTCGCAGTTCTCGGCCGTAGTGGTGTAAACGCACAGATCGTCTAGTTAAGTCTACCTGAAAGTACGAAACTTGAGAAATTCGCCCCTGAGTAAAAACGTAAGTGGAAAATTCCCTTGGCCTACGGCACGCAGCTACACTGCTCGCCTCTAATAACTGTGCAAACATCGTCAACCGCGAGTGTCGGGGGCTGTAACACGCACGGGCAATATTTGTTTCTGGCGAACGCGAACCGCGATAAAACACGAGGTTTCCTCAGACCTGCGAACTTATGTACGGGGGATGGGGAAGAGGAGTAGGTAGAGGAGGAAAGATTCGCAATGTGAAAAGAGGGAGGTGGAGCCCGACGACATCTCCCTGTTGACGCTATTGGCGTTGTTTGCTCACGTTATCTCCGGAGCGGGGGCGGCCGTCGCGCGCCATCGTCTACGCATGCAACGGCGCTGTAATCGCTCTCCTGCAGCTCACTGCCGACAGCGCAGATTCATCAGCAGGGGATCGTCGCCCACCTGGGTGTCCGTCGCCGTTGGCGCGTGGGCACGCTAAGCAAACAGCCCGAAAAAAAAAACTCGGGTTGTGATTGTGTTCCGTGGGCTATACGTGAACACGTCTTGCCGTTAGCGGCAAGGGTGCATCCGTAGAGTTGGCAGTACCGGAATGCTTCGACAACATCTTCCCTAAATATATTTATATTTTATTTTAGTAACCAAGCAACTGAACTGAACAACAAACGAACAAAGCTAGCTTGACCTCGTTCTTCGTAGGCAGTCAGGCGCCGAAACAGAGTCCAGGGCGGGGGTGTGGCGGTTGGAAGGGTGCACTGCAAAGTTGCCAATTGTAACTATGTTAATTTATAAATTCATCACGCCCGTCTATAAAATAATGTGTCATTCCTTACTTATACAGAAAGCGTGCACAACATTAAAACTTCATACGTTGTCAGTCGTTGTAGTTATGTTTTTTATAAGTCAAATAAAAAAAAATAGCAATATAGACCTGAGATACATTATGATTTCAGAGCAACATTAATAAATGATCGAAATGCGGTACTGGGACGGCGTTCCGGCTCTACTATACCCCTGGTTAGCAGGTAATAGGCACAACAGAGCCAGGAGATACTCTGCCCGTGAAAGTTTGCCCCCCCCCCCTTCCCTCGCGACAACTCAAGGTTATGCTCGCATCATAGTCGCATACCTGAGCACACGAAACAACATTTACCTTAAGCGGGTGTGACTGCGGACATGGGGGGTGAATTTGTGGCGCAGGATTAGTCACTGTTATTTAATTTTCCGTCCTTATCAAAGAGGTTATTTGTAACGTTTATTAATTCAATCGGCACCGCTGAACACTGAATATACGAAACATCGCACTGAAATAGGGCGACATTTAAATGTTAATTTTTTTGTGTCACAAAGTCACCCCCAACTTGTCACAAAATCACGGGTATTTTCTAATGCGTTATTAGTCAGTAAGTTACAATATCGGAATGGATCACCCTGCAAACACTACATCGCTGTTTCCGTCCTGGTACCCCATGCGTCGGTCTGATTTTGAAGATGTATTCACGTCAAAAGTCTACTTGCGGGGAGGGGAGATATTAGCGGCAGTGAGCAGTCGAAACTCTCACACATTATACTGCTACCCGCTATTGTGTTCACCCAACCCGGCCGGACGTAAAAATTTATTTTCTGCGAAAGTTCTCTTCTGAAATGAATTTCTTATGATTGGCTATCGTCCCCCTCCCCCTCCCCGTTTATTAATGGCTCGAAATTTTTCAGGGCGTGTCTAAAAATGCATGTTCCTGGATACGAACGTAAATGTTTTAGAATTCTAGTGGTTGTCACAAGACGAATGGGCAAATTTTTTTCAGCTCCCTGCCTATAAATCTAAAAGCAATTAATTTCGGTATCCGCCAAATTAAATATTAGACTATCAACAGTACATAAAAAACTGAAGTTCTTTTCTTAAACTTTATGCCAACATACTGTAACTAATATAAAAAGAGTTTGACGTTAAAATACATTCAAATACGGGTAGAGAATATTTTCGAAAGTTGGTTTCAAAATCCCTCTACTGTCAATGGGGCTGTGGTAATGTAGTGGAAAGACTAATTGCCTCCTATCTGCGCGAGCTGGGTTCGAATCCCGGCGGGGTCGTCCCGGGATTTTCGCACGTGGGATTCGTGCCGGACGATGCCGCTGGTCGGCTGGTTTTCTCAGAGATCTCCCGTTTCCCCCGCCCTTACATTCCGACGCTGCTCCACACTCACCTAGTTTCGCTCTCATCGGCTCCCAAGTCCTCGATGTTAAGAGCCACCCAAATCTCTCCACTCCATATACCGTCAATCTGCTGTAGTATACAAATTATAGTACCGCGCTGGGGGGGAAATCTCTTCATCACAGGCTTACCAAACACGATTTAGTGCGTGGTGGTAATAATTTTTAAAAGGAATACTGCATAGCCTCGCGGTGACCCTGCTTGCCAGGACCACGTAATATCTAAGAGCACAGAAGCGAATCGGAGGCACAGAGTACATAGGACTACAGAGGAGAAACACCCGCTTATGCCACGAACTCCGGCCTCATACGCCAGCAAAATGGCGTCGTTGTCCAGCAACGTGTTAGAACGCCGATCGCTAATCAGCGCTGTGTAACGTACTCGCCATCTGGCAGCCGAACCAATGAGGTACTTTTCGCAGCATGCATTAGCCAATCAGACACAAGGCCCGTTCCCAGAGACCCTCGCAGATCCAATTAGAGAATCGGTTTGCCCACATCTTAGGAACCGCCACGCCATTTCGTCTATGTATACTTCAGTTATTTTGTGCCAGGATTTCGCGCTCTTGTGGTAAGAAGATCGGAGATGTTTATCGGCAGTTGGCACCCAACCTATGAAACGACCGAGACGATATCAACTGGTTCGAAGCTCATTACAACCATAGAGGTCTCCAGCCTTTATGTGCGTAACCGAGCGAACTTAAATACAAACTTAAAAAAAAAAAACCCCGTTCAAAACGATGCCTGTATGCCGTAGGGAACATGATTTATTAAAACTGTCTCACTTTTAATATCTCGTTCGTCCCTAAATTCAATAAAAAATTTTTAGTAGGCAGGAAGAGNCCGTAGGGAACATGATTTATTAAAACTGTCTCACTTTTAATATCTCGTTCGTCCCTAAATTCAATAAAAAATTTTTTAGTAGGCAGGAAGCGTACGATTAAAAAAAATGTCCTTCAGAAAAAATCACGTGGCCGAAAAAAATAAAAAAGACTTGCCATTAAATACGTGATTGAGTTTCAATGTGAGCTTGTAAAACAGTCCGTCACTTTAACGAGCAGAACAAGCCATAACATTTGCCAGGACACCTGCTGAGTCGGGTGTGTGTACATGCGAAACAAAGCCACGTCGAAAGCAACATTTCAACAGTCAATGAAATGTCCAGCCCCTAGCATATAGCAGGTAAGAAAATTTCGCAGCATAATATGAACGAATATCGGAAGTATTACATTTCAACCAATATGGCGAGTGACTTAGTACACTGCGTGCACCAATTCCTGTGAACTGACGACTTCCGCTTTGAAAACCGTGCTCCAATAACTCAAAGGTCCCATCTGCGGTCGTGTGTCTCAGGTCGGGGAATCAAGGCAGAGAGTAGTAACACTTCAGCAGCTTCCCCTCCAAAAAGAGGACGCGGGCGAATACACGGATAACGGAGAGCAGATAAAAACGGAAAATTGAAGAGGGGGGAAGCGGAAGAGCTCGAGAATCCCGAACACCGTCGGTTCTACAGATTTCACGTGACTGTACCGTAGTATCGCGCCTGCGCCGCGGAAAGACCAAGCCGTCCCGCTTCGTTGCAAGGAGTCTTTGTAATCTGTCAGCACTGTACGCGTTTGTTGCCTGGTTGAAACATCAGGCATTGAATCACTTTCCCTGCTAAGAGACACTACACTACGGCTTCGGAAATACGCATAAGTGAAAAGACATAGCGGTGTCTTTGTATAGGCTACTGAGGACTTTTGGAAACCCTACTTAATATCNCAGGTCGGGGAATCAAGGCAGAGAGTAGTAACACTTCAGCAGCTTCCCCTCCAAAAAGAGGACGCGGGCGAATACGCGGATAACGGAGAGCAGATAAAAACGGAAAATTGAAGAGGGGGGAAGCGGAAGAGCTCGAGAATCCCGAACACCGTCGGTTCTACAGATTCCACGTGACTGTACCGTAGTATCGCGCCTGCGCCGCGGAAAGACCAAGCCGTCCCGCTTCGTTGCAAGGAGTCTTTGTAATCTGTCAGCACTGTACTTGTTTGTTGCCTAGTTGAAACATCAGGCATTGAATCACTTTCCCTGCTAAGAGACACTACACTACGGCTTCGGTAATACGCATAAGTGAAAAGACATAGCGGTGTCTTTGTATAGGCTACTGAGGACTTTTGGAAACCCTACTTAATATCNAATACGCATAAGTGAAAAGACATAGCGGTGTCTTTGTATAGGCTACTGAGGACTTTTGGAAACCCTACTTAATATCTACTTAAATGCACATTGTGTATTTTTCCACCGTACGTAAAGCAACATTGCCATGAGTGTGATGACTTTTCTGATAGGTCAGTCAAGTGAATTTGTGAAATTATTATAAAAATTAGTATTTTACAAATTTCGTAATTCTTACACTGGTTATGCGTTAAATAGTCAGACAGTAAATAAATATTTCAAGTATTCACAAATGTTTACCTATAGCTTTTAATGAATCCTTAAGACACGGAACTGCTTCCCTTCCGTCATCACCAACAACATATATAATGGACGCGTGCCGGTCGGTGTCCGTTAAAATACATGCAAGCAGGGGCAGCGAGATTTTTCAAAAAGGTTGAGTTGATCTCAAAAGTGCTCACGTAAAGGTGAACAATCCATAAGTGGGGCGTACCCATTCGCTGATAAACTACGCGAGGATTTGGAGTGGACCCTTGAGTCTGGCTACCACGCGCTGCGAAGGATTCCCTATACTGGCCGGGCTGTCGGCTGGCAAGCAAGTTAAGAGGTCCCGATTGACGAACGGCGTTGCGACATTTTGCTGGGAAGTGACGTCATTCTGCCGGCGTTGGGGAGGGGGGGGGGTGCTGTTCACTTTTGTATTATCAAGTATTCCGTGGTTGTGAGGAAGAACCAGCGTGTAGGTCCCTATAATAGTTTCCCATGTTTCCAACCAGTATATTATAAAATACAGTAGTGTGAAAAAGCCATTGTTAACTATATTTGAGGGCTCGGGAATGGCATTTATAATGTACACGATGTATTGAGAGAGAGTATTATACGTACCTCGCCTGAAGTATGTTTTCTTTTCGTACATTGGTATCATGGAGACACCGTTAATGGTTCCGTGAAAAAAACGCGGATTTCAAACACTCTGCAGCGCAGTTCAAGCGTCAGGTGGCGGCGCCCTTAAGGACGCTAACCCACAGGCGTAATTTTAAAATGAAGCTTCAGTAAAGTAAAATAATCTCATCCCTGTGGGATTTCTTGTGACTTGTTTGGCTTGATGGTGGTAGATCGTGCTTGATAGCAAAACTGAAATTTGCTACAGACTTTCCACCGATAAAATTATAGTGTCGCCGCCTTAAAGTCCCATAAGTACACGGAGCACAACGGAAACTCTGCACGCCAGATCAGTGCCTTGCGCGTAGGAACGAAGGGGCATCAGGAGCGCGTGCCAGTGTCGTCCTTATCGCTCACGGGCCTACCTGCCTCAAACGTGCTAAAAAAAACCTCCAAGCAAGCGGCGCCCCGAAGAGCCTGGAATTCGTTGGATCATTGAAGTAGGCCTCAAAACTACACGTACTTACAAATGTGATGTGTGGGAAGCTTATCGACATCCTGATCATTGCTCACATCAAATGCCCTAGATAAGTAGTCAGGACTCTTCCTCACACTGCCACGAACCAGGTTCGATACCCGGATTTTCGCGCGCACGAAGAGTGTCAGGCATTACCGATGATTAGTACGTTTTCCCGATTCCCACACCTATGCATTTCGTAGTTTCTGGTATATTACAGATGCTGATATCATGTCACGCTTCAGTCACAGTGTCCATAATATGGGACGTTGCATTGCACAGTAAGTGACTTTGATATCAAACGAAACAATAATCTGGACATACTCCAGTGCAGTAGGCATCGTCGTGTCCACTTGTGTTTTACTGTTGCATTCTCACTTAATCCCTTGTTCGGAACTCTCTATATAGGTTTCTTTGTATATCTACTGACGAAATCAAAACTTGGCTACTATTCTGTGCAGCTGTGTTGTTTTCCCTACACATTGTTCTTGGTTTCCTACAAGAGCGCTTGGAATGGAGTATGTCCAAAATAATCTCTAGTTCACTGTTGCGAAAGTCATTCGAAGAACAAATGACTTTGATGATCCACATTGTGCCCAGCAGAAAACAGCTGCAGTCCCTCGCGCGTGGGAGATATCGCTCGTTGTTGATACTGTTACATCCACACCTGGGGGGCGTATCTGAGTTCGTGAGGGATGGAGGTCATAATGAAAAATAATAAAAGAACTAAATTTGATTTTAATTTATTCACACAGCTATTATATACAAAATTAATCTATCTATCTATCTCCACTATTACCCTTGTTATTCTCAGTGAGCCAAATATTCCATTTCTACTCCAATTATAATCAAAGTCGTTATAAATATCTCTACATTGGTTAAGTCACTTAATTCACACTCATTATTTACACACATTCAATCTGTATATTTCCATCATTACAGATGTCTGCCACTCACGCATCCAGTTCAGTAGTCCCGCCTGCCAGTGTCTCTCTCTCCACTGCACTGATGTTCTTACTCCGCAGACATCACTCCCGCTAGTCACCTTCGTTGCCACTCGACGCTCTGCTGGCTCGTCGTCTTCCCGCACCTGTCGCTTATGGTTGCACAATCCTGCAAACTCTAAACTTTCAACTCTCTAAAACTGTCGGCTCAGAGGCCCGTATCGGCTTAAATAATGTTGGTGGCCCGAACTGGAAGGTTCCCCGCACCACGAGTCACGCTAAGAGATGCAAGGGCATTGAACCAGAAAATTATTTCTGGTAACAGCAGAAATTCAATCCGCTGAAGGCTTATCGCGGCGGTTTGTCTTTAAAAAATCGCCGCAGACTTCTCGCGTTACTATTCTGTTGTTCTCCTTTGCTCGTTCGCACGGGACGGGTCAAGGGAAGCGATACAAAGCAGCGAGCATGTAACAATATATTTATTATATGGTATAATAAGCAATTGCTGCCAACAACATCAAGCACAGCCGCATTTTTACTGGCCAGTGTATCCTAGTACAATTCCCAACCGAAAATATGTTACTTGCAACGCTTAAAATTGTATTTTTGTGTGAGTGAAAAATTTAATTGGCTATCACTTCGATGGGCTCTGAGTCATTCTGGTACTGCTTGAAATTATTTTTTATCTGTCTTTATGTTCAAACGATGAGTAATTCTTTGGGTGGCTGTCGAAGCGTCCCATCACTGCAGCAACACGAGCGCAACGCCGCGCCGTGAAGAGTGAGCGAATGAAGAGGTCTTAAGAGCCGATTAGGGTGGAGCGAGGTGGGTACGGAGCAACGCCGGAATGCAAGGGCGGAGGAAACGGGAGATCCCCGACAAAACCCGCCGACCAGCGGCATCGTCCGGCACGATTCCCACACGCGAAAATCCGGGGGCGACCCCGCCGGGAATCAAACCCGGTTCGCCTTGGTGGGAGGCGAGTAGTCTAACCACTACACAACATCGGGCCCGCCACGCCGTAAAGATCACGTTCTAAGGCAATCAAGTCCAAGCCAGGAAAAAAAAAGCTAGGAAACTTTCGCTTGGCATACACACAATGTGGTTTGTTTACAGCGTATAAGCCCGTCGCCTTGGCTGGCCGGCACGCTAGGATGAGCGGCGACGTGCAGGCAGCGAAGGACTAAAAAAAAAAGGCTGAACTTGGGAGAGGAGTGAAAGTTGCGTCGCGCGGAGGGGTCGCATTTCACCGCCATGCGGCGAGCGCACCCGAACCTGACCCAACAATTTTTCCTCTCCGGGAGGCAAATGTAGTGGAAGGAGGCGAGATATCTTTGACGGCCGAGGCCATGACTCACAGAGCACGCGCGGGGCCGGAATTAGCATCGGCCTGGAAGGTCGCACGCCCACCAGTTACCCATCTAATGGATTCAGATGCTCCCGTTGGGAGTTGTTCATCTCTTACGCACTGGTGGATATCTCGGCGCGAAAGGGGAAGACACTGTGGGAGTTACGGCGAGCTGAGCTCATTTGTCGTCAAACGCCTGCGTCCAGTCTACCCGATGTTCCTGCAGAAATATTACTTAACGAGCACGGCAATAACGTACGCTGCATTTTCAGCTGTCTTATTATTTACGCGAATTACTGCTTTTTAATGTTGTTGCTTTATACAGGAAGGCTTGTCGCGGGACAGATTAACTTCTTCACCCTAGCAACTCTAACTCACACCTAAAAACCGCAAAGTTGCGGGTGATTCACGCAACTAGTAGGGGACTAGTCCAGCTGTCAAAATAAGGAGAGGGAATATCACGTAGTTGTCACTTGCCACGTGCCTGCTTGACTGACAGCTCGCACCTGGCGGCGGTGTAATACTTTCGAGAATGTCGGCGAATGTATCCCGTTTTGAGAAACGTCTCAGTAGATAGGTTTGCCCCTATTCGGGCATAAGGGAATGGGGAAGTAGGAGCCACGAGCCGACAACCCGCCATGTAATGACGTTACCCAACCGCCACATTGGATCCAGGTGACCTTGACCTCTACCAATGACCTTGACCATGTGCCCGTAAACTTGGATGACCCTGGACCCAAAAAATTCCAAACAAATAGAAAAAATATAAAACATCAAACAATTTATAAAAAATATTTTTCAAAAATATTTAAAAATGTAAATGTAAGAGGTCCAGGGTTCGATGACAGGTGGATCGACTAACCTCCCGACACAACCGGCCTTCGCAAGGTCGACCAGTGTCCACCTTGTCAGCTAGGTTAGATGTTGATGACCATTTAAAATAAATTTTTAGCATTTTTTAAGGCTTTTACAATTTTTTTAGAATGTTTTGACTTCAAGGTCATTCAAGGTCAAGGTGGAATGTCAAGGTCATCAATATCTAACATAACTGACGAGATGGACACTGGTCGACCTGGCGAGGGCCGGTCGTGTCGGGAGCTTAGTCGATCCACCTGTCATCGAACCCTGGACCTCCTACATGTACATCTTTAAATAATTTATTGAAAAAAAAAAAATCCTAAATTTTTAATTTTTATATTTTTTTGGGGATTTTATAATTTTTCTGCAATTTTTATTTTTTATTTTTTTGGGGTTCAAGGTTATTCAAACGATTAGCGAGGGTATAAATGCAACCCTCTTAATTCCGCCGAAAATTTTTAGAGAGTGATGTTGACGGTATCTAGCTAGTTTTATTCCTAATGATTCTACGAGCAATGTCGGTTATTTTAAGCGCAAAGACAGCGACCTGTGGGCTCCAGACGACTGAGATGAGTGATTGGAGAGCATCCACAGAAGTGATGCGGTGTCTGTGATCCACGAAGGTAACATAGGGAAGGTGCTGGTAGTTCACGAGAGACTGATACAATGCTGCATTTTACATTATGTAGAGTACTGGACTATACAATTTTGTTGACAAAACTAATTAAATTAATCACACAGAAAAGAAAAACTACCTTGCATCAGTTTTCTTTTAAATCGGTAGTTATACAGAAATTTTAGTAAATATTTTATTTGCGTCGGTTATCAAATTTTTTGCTAAGTATATTTTACGAAGGGTGCCTAAAAATTGATTGATACCATTTTTTTTTAACTTAGTGTTACGCGCCCGCTTCTTTGTCCCGCGCAAGCGAGCGGAAGAGAAGGGCAGAGTAGTGATATGGTAGCGGGCGGCGAGTCACAAGGGATGTTTGAATGGCAAGGTAGCGATAATCCAAGACGCGCGTATCTTGTTACGAAAATCGCACCACCGCGATCAATCTTTTGCGGCTCTCGCGCTCCTGACCTTCAGCTGATTGAATTCCCGCGTTTATCTCTGGATCAATGACCTAGTTTCTCTCGCCGTGACTCGGGGTGTGGCGAACTTTCCAGGTCAAGGGCAGTGATATAAAAGCGCGTCGAGCCTCCGAGCGGAGGGGTTTTATGAGCGTCGGGAGTTTGGGCGATTGTGTGGTCTTAAGCGATAGACAACGAGTGGCGCCGGCAGTGGCAGGCGGTAACCAGCGGGAGGAAAATCGAGGAAAATCTGCGACTACAAGCATCGGTGCAGTGGAAAGTACGACTGGCAGGCTGGACTATTGGACTAGATGCGTGAGTGAAAGACATTTTAAATTATGGTAAATGACAGACTGAACATGTGTTAATGATGAGAGTGAGATAATTGTCTATATCCAAACAGTGGCATAGAGAAGGACTTTAATTAGAGTAGTGATATAAATTAAATACTGCACTCATTGTATAGTAAAAAGAGTAATAGAGAAGATAAATAGATTATGCAGTAAATAATAGCTGCGAGAATAAATTAAAATCAAATTTAGTTCTTTCACTTTTATTAAGACCTCCATCCCTCACGAACTCATATATGTCCCTCAGGCGCCTTGTAACATTACGTTAACTATTACTGTGTAAAAGGTTAGTTATTTTTATTTACAAGTTCCAAGATTAGTAAGATTATTCTGTTAGCATATAATAAAGCCAAAAATAAATAAATAAATTATTTGAGGCAAATGACATTACAGGAGTAACGATGTTTCAAACACACAAAACAACGTATTTTTCTGATTTCTGCCACGTTTAACACCAGGAGGCAGAAACAGGGAATCTGGGCCGAACAAAACAGAACGGCGAGTCACCTGTATGGGTGAATTCTGGCGCTACAACAATGGCGTTAATGTCGCTTTCATTTCCATTCAAGTTATTACATAGATACTTTACACGAACCATTCCTTTGCGGTATTTATGAAAACTCATAATTTTATAAATAAGGCAATTAAACAATGCTACTCCGCAAAGAATGCACCAGCCTGACAAATTAAATGTTCGGCCCTACTTATACACATTCAAGCATGCAGTTAGTCCGTGAGTTCCTCGTATCTGCACTGCCGCATACTAAAAGGTATAAATGAGATTATGAAAAGGAGCAGGTTAAGTGGTACAAAGGGGGATACTTATACTTCGTGTGAGCGGTAAATAGTATGACTGCGCCCCGAGCGGTTTACAAAGTTAACGAAACTCCACTGCCGTCAGAATAAGATTTTATGACAAGAATAGTCACAGCAGCAGCATGCATCAAGGAACTTTCAAGCGGTTTTGAAATAGTTCTATAGGACATTATCAGGGCGTGTAGCTCGTGTCAAGCAACGAAGTAGCGGGCTGCCTCCTGCGACATTGCAAACAGAGGACACCCACCGCCTGGCTAAAGGATGAAATGCGTTGCAGAAGTTTAGTAGAAAACACGTGATTAAAAAAACTGTTGGATATTTTGTAGTGGTGTCTGAACATGAAAAGCGTTTAAGGAACGTTTCATGCCAAAAAAACAAGTTTCATGTTCACATTTCAACTCCAAGGATTTTTTTTTGGGACTTAAAAATGACTAAAATGGGTGTTTTTAGAATCAGTTCTAGCTGCTGATTTTTTTTACATACATTTCAGAGTTGTCTTTAGAAGCGCATCATACTTTTATCGTTATTAGCGTGCCATTAAAATATAGGTTCCAGCCTAGAACCTCTTCCTCTTCATACTAACACGGTGATACGCAATCGCTGGTTTGTCCCACGCGAGTGAGCGGAAGAGGAGGAAAGAGTTGTTAATAATACAAGACGCGCATATCTTGTCAAGAAATGCGTACCATCACGATAATCCCTTTTGCGGCACGCGCTTCTGACCTTCAGCAGATTGAATTTCAAAGTTTGTCTGAAGAATTTTCAAGTGGTTTACTGCCCTCGTTTCTCTCAGCATGACTCGGAGTGCGTCGAACTTTCCAGGTAAAGGCCAGCGAGTATAAAAGTGCAACAGGCCTCCGAGCCGGTAGTTGATGAGTGGGCGAGTGGCTAGAGTATTAGAGATAGACGACGAGCGAGAAGAGAAACGAGCGGCGAGATAAGTGACCAGCGGGAGGACAATCTGCGACTGCGAGCATCGGTGCAGTGAAAAGTACGACTGGCAGGCTGGACTATTGGACAAGATGCGTGAGTGAAAGATATTTTAAATTATGGTAAAGGACAGACTGAACATGTGTTAATGATGAGAGTGAGTTAATTGTCAATGACCAAACAGTGGCATAAAGAAGGACTTTAGTTAGAGTAGTGATATACATTAAATACTGCGCTCAAAGGGAAATAAAAATAGTAACAGTGGGGATAGATAGATTAATGCTGCAAATAATGGCTGTGTGAAGAAATTGAAATCAAATTTAGTTCTTTTACTTTTTATTAAAACCTCCATCCCTCACGAACTTGGATACACCCCTCAGGTGTCTTGAAACAATATGATGCACCCCTTCAGGGCCACTAAAAAAAATTGAGGTGTTGAGACAAGTGGTGAGTGATCAGGCTCTTGCTCATCACCACTTAGATGCCTTAGAACTCAAGCGTTTCGAGGCCTCGAACACATAAATAAGCTGCAGACAGACGGAACCCTTAATGCACACTGAGTATTCGTCAGTAAACAAATCCACGCCCCCAATAGAAGTGTGTTTTCTGAAGTGTAACACAAGTCATATGGATAACAACACTGAGCGAAAAATTTTATAGTCTCCACCGCTATCAATGCGTGCTTACGGCCGCAAATGTAATCATCTTTGAACAGTGAACCACTTTAATATCATATCATTTGCAGCCTATATCCATGATATGAATCTATATATTTTAGCCCATGAAATCATGACAGAAACCAACCGGCTGCGATGGTCATTACACCTCCAAACGCAAACCGCGAAATACTTGAATGTGACAGATAGTTACATGTGGTCTGATGTTCGAATATACACAGTTGTAATGGAGAACTAAAATTTAAGACAAAATATATAACACGATGACAATTCAGATCACTAAAACAACTGCAAAAAAAAAACAGTTTTTTTAAATGCCGGAAACTGTTTCATGTGCTTTGCGAGGAAGCAAACGTTGCGCAAGAACTTATTTGTTTTGGTTTCATGTTATCTCAGATCAGCATTTTCCTATTTGGTACGATGCCCATATCCTTAAACTAGCGTAAGCAAATGTGGATTAAAATAATCAAAAAAATTTATTCGTACAAGGAAGACTAACTCTGATCAGTTAAGTCTTGTTTAAAATTGAAACGAGGGGCTGGTAATTCACGATGGAGACTGACTGCTGTTATTGTGTTTTAAGTGAAAATTCCTGCTGGCACCAATGTCGGTCACTGACGCGCTTCTTCGCAATGGAAAAAGTAAAGACTCTCTAACACGAGATAAAAGCGTAGTAAAAATCTGCTAATCATTAAGTCGTAGTCAGCTCCGGTGGCACGTTGCCCGGCGCGACGGTTCATGACGACGCAGTAGGAAGACTGGGACGTGGCTTTAAAAGAAGGCGTTCACCGGCTCTGCGTCACAGATGACCAAAAAAAAAAACACCTAGAAGCATTTACAACAATAAAAAATACTCCAGTGATAAATATATTGCGATTTCTCCAACTGTAAGAGTATTCTTATATATACGGACTTGTGCGCGTGTTTTATGTACATAATTACGCCATCCAAACCATAACACCGGCCATGCTGACAAGAGTGTGGAACGAGTTTGATCATCGCGTAGATGTCGTTCGGGCCGCTCGTGGTGGTCACATTGAACATTTATGAAGATATGGTAAACAAACGTCGCAGTTCCACGGTTCATTTTAATGGTCAACCAAGTTTGTAGGGGGTTTGTTTTTGATATTATAGACCTTCAAAGTTGGGGTATTATTTTATACTCACTCTGTACGACCGCAAATACATTATTAAGACGCTCAAAATCGCTCAATTACAAAGCATTTCGACGCCTTACATTGGTACCAATCTTGTCACATTCCGTTAACATTGAGACGCTGATTTGCTCAGTCGTAAGGTCATGCTATAACTGGATTAACCGTATTAATAGCAGCAAAAGACGAATACCTTGTACAAATGTGCTTGCTATAACCATGCATAAAGAACCACAACTACTGCATAACACATATTCGCATGACAAGTGGTAAGACTTTCTCTTACAAGAAGGAATACGTAGCCGATTACAACCCGCCGTTGGTTATCCAATGTATAAGTATAATGTTTTATAAACGCGCATTTTCTAGAAACTACACATTCGTTAATTATTATTCTTTATTTTTACGTTTTATTGATGCATTTACAGAAAACTTAGTAGAAATGAGAAAATATGCACAAGGAAGAAATTACCAGTTACAAAATGTTTACGAAAACAAACTACGGTGGAAAATTATTTATGTGGCGAGTTACCAACTTAAATAAAAAAAAAGTTTAGCAATTTTTCCTAAACGTTTTTTTTTTTGGTAGAGAAATCTGACAGTAGTATGACGGGAAAAAAACGACGGCTTATCATGCCAACTACAGCACGAGGTTTGTTTGGCCGCGGGACGCGGTTATTTTGCGATGTTGCAGGCCCTGCAGAGGACGCGAGCGAGCGAGCGAGCGAGCGAGCGATGGGTTCGCGGCGTGCCAAGGTGCCGTTGAGGAGGGTCGGCGGTAATTTCGCGTCACCGACACCGGAGGCGGCGTGGTTCTGGTCAAGGCCGGTCACGCGAAGCCCTAGCCCCGTCGAGAGGCAGCTCTCGCCGCCCTTCGTCGCCCGGCTGCCGTCCCTGCCTCCGTTGGCGTCGAGTTCGCACCCTCGGGCTGCAATACACATCATAAGTTTAGCATCACGCAACACGTAAATGGCAACTTCAAATTTGCATAATATACAACGTGTATCTAAAAATCACCGGCAAACTCCGGGACGTGATTCCTGACAAAAATGTATCATTTCCCCTTAAAGTGATTCTTAGGGGAGCTATGCGCCCCCAAAATTCGAATTTTTGAAATGATTTTCGTTATAAATATCAAGAACTACTTGCAACAAGTCGGTGAATAGTGTTCTGTAGAACGGAGATCTTACACCTGTGAAAATCACCCTTCATCTGGAAAATAGAGGTTGCCACCGTGTGTTTTGTTACGAATCAGCACCACTATTTTCCTGATGAAGGGGGATGGTATTACTATCAACCACATTTTCACAGGTGTAAGATCTCCGTTCTACAAAACACTATTCACCGATTTGTTGCTTATTCGCAAGTAGTTCCTGATATTTGTAACGAAAATCATTTAAAAAATTCCATTTTTGGGGGCGCATAGCTCTCTTTATAATCACTTTAGGGACAAATAGTGCATGCATTTTCGTCTTATATTTTCGTCAGGAATCACCTATCGGAGAAGAAGGGACATGAGTCAATAACAGAAATAGGATAACACTGTAGAATAACTCGATAATTCTTAAAAAAAAAAAAAAAATTAAAAAAAAAACCTTTGCTAAACATTATGTAGCATACGAAAACTTGTTGGCGTTTTCAATATATATTGTTTTCACATGTGTATTATGTATGCACCTGGCTTCAAAAAAAGTTTTATTGTGTATGATACACATGCCTTAGAAATACCCAACTAGGCTGCAATTTCTCGTTGTTTTGTTGCACTTACTCATTATAAGAATTTGCCACTTTATGTTCGGCAATACACCCCCCTCCCTTTTTCCAGCTTTATAATAGAAAACAATGACTATAAATATGTTTTAAAAATTTTGTCCAGTAGCGGGATTTGAACTAAGAAAAAAAATTGACCGCCCAACTTCTTATCCACTCACCTGCCACACTTTTACAAAAAGTAATGTTTTAAATAAAGGATTCATGATGAATGATGTACCTCTCGTAGTTCCTAGTCATGTTAAGAGTGTTTGCGAGTTTGTTTTTTTATCTCAGGTATACAAACAGGGGTAAGAGAAAACGTTTTTTTTCTCGTAACTGTATTTCACTATGTATATCACAAAAATTAAACGAAGTTTAAATACTTTGACCTGTAGTGGGATTTCAACACGAATCGAAAAATTAACACTCGATAACTCGAACCACTCACCTACCACACCTTTACACGAAGTACTGTATTTCGTAAATATGGATTTTACACGAAAGTGACGAACGCGCCTCTCTTAGTTTCACGTCGTGTTAGAGCGCAAGCTATCTTGTTTTATTTGATGATTATAAAACGACGTTACGAAAAAAACAGTTTTATTTTGGTTGTGTGCGTTTTTAACTGTGTACACAGAAGGTTTTGTCCTGTAGCGGAATTTGAAAAATAATCAAAGAATTCGAACTCCACGAGTGGTTTGCCACTCACCTACTACTATTTTACACGAAGTAGTATTGTGAAGATGGAGATTTTACACACTTCAGGCATCATCGGCATTGTTCGCGTCTTAAAATCGAAGCCACAAGAACGCGAAGAGCTCCCGCATTTTATACTTACCGAGCTCGTTTCCGTTGTTCGTCATTACGGAGTGCCTTTCCATAAATTAACTCTACTTATCCGTAAAAGTTTCCGTGAATCTACAAAAATTTCTAAAAGTGTGCTGGTGGCTGGCCGATGATGTTACCACGAGCGTCGACTGGCGAACGGCGTTTCATGTCGCTGGCCGGTGCCGCCATTTTGCTGGCGTGTGCATGTTTTCTGCAATCTCGTGCAGCGGTTTTGTGTTCGCCAGAGCGCTCCCTCCTGTACCTGAGCCTCAAGGGTATAACAGGAGACACCAATCCGAGCTCTGATATTATTATGAGTGCACTTCGGCTTCAGGACTTCCAGGCATATGTTTGTCACTACACACATAATCACGTCAGGTAACATAACGTGGAAGTGCACTCAGCCAGGCCATTGTACCAGTACATGTCTATTTTAGCTTGGACAGATCTCTTAATTGAGAGCAGTTGAATGCTCTCAATAGAAAGAGATAACGCCCTTTCCAATCGCAGTGGGTGGATGTTCTCCACCCGAAGGTGGTCCCACTTCACCTGTCAACAGCAGTATACGGAGTTGAATCCGTACGTGCCACCTTGATGGGGCCGAGTGCTATCCCCACTCTACAAACCCGCTTTGTAAACGAGTCCTCTCTTTAGGCGGACCAGAGCTGGCGTGTGCAGCTGGAATTTGCTGTGTAGTCCATTCGCGGTTTCTTTACATCTTTTCCGAAGCCCTGCTAACGATCTACTTCCAGGATATTCCTCCGCCTCATGCAAACAAAGCTTAACCGAGTCTAGATTATTACACCTAAGAGACAATGCACCGCATTTGTGCGTACTCGGCGTAATAATATTTAGCATTAGAACTATTTATTACTAGGCATTACCAACACACACGTTTTCTCGCTGTCCTTTTATTCGTACGATTATAAATTAAGTACCATAGTTTATAAATAGAATATAAGTAAAAAGAAAATTCAATTGAAAATTAAGTTTCTTTTATGTCAACAAAAGTATAAAACGCTTGTGATACATGGCATATTTAGAAAATAACCTATCACGTTAAACATGGGGACATTTTTCAAAGGTTTTATTCAATAAGTGTAAAAAAACCGCGAATAGACTATACACAGTTTAATATTAGTTCGTTTTCGTCCATATTTCTATCAAAAGTATTTTTTAATTACCTATGTCACTAACACACCTTCTCAAAATTTACCGAGTAACGTTTCCTTTCATTTTCAGAACTGTTCCGTGTAGACTTCCGTCGTTTCTGTGCGTGTGCTATTCTGATTGTAGCTTTTAGATTTGTGCTGTGCTTGTGTTCTGTGTCGTTGCACGTGCTGTGAATATGCTAAATAAATTGTGGCCCCAGCCTTACGTCACCGGTAACGTCGATTTCCAGGAGGCGGAAGTATACAACAAGGGAATGAAAGACGGAAGCAGAGGTTTCAAAACCGTTCAATCAAGCGCTAATCAACAGTGGATAAAATAAACGTCTGAAATTAAATAAAAAACTGTTAGAATAACAGGTAAACAGTCTCATAGATGTGAGTTTGTTCTGTAGAGAAGACGAAAGAAACAGCAATGGGGGGG